>OVAN01008159.1:0-18575 GCA_900406275.1 Anastatica hierochuntica | reverse complement strand
CTTTATTTAGAGTAAAGTACAAATGATTTCAGGACATTCCCAACATAAAGCCCTTGCTTTGGTCGCTTCACATCAGGACCAGACTTGCCTTTTGTGGTTGCGCTGGAAACCACTCAGGGTTTTGTTTTGTTTTTGTGATTATTTATATATATATATATATATATATATATATATATATATCCTGTTACATACTATAAAATGTCGTTTACTCATATTTCAAGCCATGCTAGAAAAAATTATGATTTGAAATGAAGAGTTAACAGAGTTTCTTCTAATACTTTTTAATTAGCACTAACCAGTAATCAATGGTCAAGTTGCATGCTAATGCTAATCATTCACTAACTACTTTAGCAATAGTGACAAATAAAAGCGTGCAATAATATCGACATATAATTAACTTTATTCTAATTATTAAAAAAAAATCATTCTATAAGCAAAACAAAAATCTAACATATATTTCTACTAGAAGTTTAGGGCCTGATTGGAAAGGACTGTTACTGTAAGTTTTTACTGTAGGCTTTTAAAACTTTTTGCTGACTTTGGGCTGTAAAGAATTTAACTGTGATTTTTTTAGTAGTAATAAAATTTGATTGACAGCAAAAAAACCGTAGAAATTGTGAATGTGATTTATTTTAAATATTATAAACGTTATATATTCAAAATAATAATTCTTTTGGATTTTAGGTTCAATAGTTATTTAATGGAAGATAAATTATATTATATTAGATAAGTTTGTTGGTGATTGTTAAAATTGATTTTTTAAAAAAATTGATTAATTATGTGTTTAATAATTTTATAATTTTTAAACTATATAATTCAGTTTTAAAATATTTTATAGCACAATCTCTAATGAAAATTGATATGGCACAAAAAAAATTGTCGTTACATTTATAAACCAAAAATAAAAAATGTATTATTTGCTAAATTATATTTTAGTTAAAAATTTCTTAATTTCAACAAAAAATAATGGTTATTAATCGATTATTTGGAGGTTTTGTTATTTTTTATTACATAATTCAATTTAAATTTTTTTTTTCACCAATTCAATTTAAATTAAGGGTTAGTTTATATGTATTTTTAATTGATTTAAATAAGAGAAGTTAATCTTACAGCCATTTGAAAATCTCTTTAATGAGACTTTTTAAAAATTCACGTTAAAAGTATAAAAGTGGAAGTTGGGACTGTTAAGGTTGTGGAGAAAAAATAGGGAGTAAAAACATGATTAGAAAAAAAATTACTGTAAAGACTTTAAAACATGATAAAGTCTTTACATCCCTAATACCAATCATCCCCTTATTCTTCCATTCCATAAGTTCGTTCTCGCTTATGTCATCCATCAGTTGTCACCGTCGTCTCTTGAAAGTAGCAAATGAGCAAAGACCATGAATCCATACCAAACCTTTTTAAATCTTTGAAGAAAAATCTTAAAAATTACAAAAAGAAAAATTATTAAAAAAACTCAAATTTTTTTATTTGCTTAGTTTTATAAAATTTAGGACGCGCATGTTCGTGGTGTAATGTTCATTGGAAGTTTCTTTTGCCAGACCAACAAATTAATGTCTAATATTAACTTCACAACACACATGACTATACATTATTTTATATATATATTATATATATATATGTAGTCAACATGTTCATTAGTTTTCCAAATTACAAAATGGTAAAAAACAACAAATTCATACTATATAAAAGTTGAGGCTATTAACTTCTAATTAAAGTCGTCCACATAGAATTTTAAAAACCAAATTTAATTGATCCATATTATTATTAATAAAATAAATATATTATAAATGGAAATTTACCTGAAATATACATCATTATTAAAAAAATAAAAAGCTTAAAATAAATTACAAATGAAAATTTATGGAAAATCTATAGTAAACAAAAATAATTGTATGTAAGTTTTCATGCTTAAACAAAAATCATCTTAATTAAATATGAAATTTTCTTAACATAGAGAAGTACGAAAAAAAACAAAGAAGTTTTGCATACGTAAAATAAAGACATTTTATGTGTAAAAATACATTTTATATTAGAAGCATATAATATATATATATGTATATATATATAAGCTACGCAGTAAAATATAAACAAAAAAGGTATTACAAAAAAATGATGATAGTTGATGGTATAACCGTCCACTTAGAATTTAAATCATGAATTTATATATGTGTTGTTAGAGGAATACTTATCCATGTTACCATAAAAATTAAAAATTAAAATATTGTAAGTTCTAAAATGTTCTGTATTTTAATTCAAAACTGGATAAGATAAAAAACGTTAAAGGAATAAATGACTTGGAAAAAACTGTCATTGGTATAAGAAATAGTAACATAGTAAAAATATGTATTTGAATGAAAATGTGTGTTTGCATTAGGGAAAAATAAGTTTGAAAAATATTCATACAAGATTGAAATAATAAAGAAAAAACATGAGGAAAAAGGGAAAAACAACTAAAATTGATAATTCATGAAATAAGTAAATTGTGCATTATTCTTATATTAATAAGAAAATGGAATTAGTAAAACTATATTCCGAAAGTTTCTTTATGCTACGGTAGTACGTGTTTTAAGATTATAAATTCAATTTAAGAAATTAAAATAAATATTACTTAAAATCATAGTTTCAGAAGTAAGAAACTTTGTTTTAGTTTTTGAGTTACTCCTAAAGAAAAACAATTTTATTTAATAATATTTATGTGGTATGTTGTCATTCAACATTAAAAATTTTAGTGATGTTATTTTAGTTAATTCAAGAATCTTTTAATGGTTTTTTGATCTTTTTATATTTTTCGAAATTAAAGTAAAATAAGATTCTTTAGTTTCTTACATTATTATTTTTTACAAGAGTTTAAATTTTTAAATCATCATTTTTTAGTTAAAAACGTAAACAATACAACTCACTTTCCTATGTATTTGGTAAAACTTATGATGTTTTTTTAGTTTGATTTTTATTTAATTTTATAGTTCATAATTTTTAATGTATGGATCATACAATCAAGAATAATAAATTGTAAATAAGGACAGAAAATAACGAGAATATATTTAGATAGATTTGTAGAATAAAAAGTGCTAACGAAAACATAAAAACAATAAACTTTTAAAAAATGATAAGGAAATTTTTTTAAAGTTTTTGAAAAGAATATGAAAAAAATATGAGAATTCGAGAAAAATATAAAGGAATGTAAATGATTAAAATATACACAAGAAAAATATGATTGCAATTAGTTTATATAAAATTACAGAAGAGTTAAAGGATATGGTAGAAAACTCATACATTATTTAGCAGTGAGAGATGCAGTGATATGTTATCTCTAAAGTTTATTAAAGGATATGTCATCTGCTAAATTTAATTATTTAGCAGTGAGAGATGCAGAGATGCAGAGATGCAGTGAGAGATGAAGAGTTAAAGGGTATGTTATCTGCTAAATTTTAGGACATGAATTTGGATAGTCAAAAAAATTTTCTCAGTAATATGTTATCTCTAAAGGACACATTATTAAAAAAGTTACGTGAAAAAAGAATAATGATGAATTTGTGCATACTAAAAAAATCATAAAAATGGATATTTCAACATCTGATACATCACCACGTATATCATAAAATTCTATGAAAATAACATAAAAAATCTAATCATCAATATAAAAATTTTAACAAAAGAAATACTCGAATGATAATGTTTTATTTTAATTTTTTTTAGAAGAATTTTGTTATAGTTTCTTAAATTATGTATTTTATATCATATGTGGTGAATTAAGTCAATAATACAAGAGAATCATTAATTAAATATGTAAGAATGTAAAAAAATTAGTATAATAATGGGGTGGTTTTGCAAAAATGGTCTCTCTTGAACAAAAAGAAAAAGAAAAAAGGATAAAAGGGTAAATTACATTAGGGTGATATATGAAAATTAGTTAATGGTTGGACTTGTAATATCTAGTGATATTTTTCTATCATATATAATTTGTTTGTTATATATATATATCAATAAAAAGAGATCAATAATTTTAATAGATACTAAAGTTTTGACAGGCGCAATCGCGCGAGTTTTTTTTAATAATTTTATATATTATTAATCATGGTTAGATTTTTCGAGTATCGGGTTTATAATTTTCGGTTATTTCGAGTGTCGGATTCAGGTTTAGGTTTAAAACTTTTAGTATTTGCAGTTATATCGAATTCTGGGTTTGATTTAGATTTGAGATTTTCGAACTTTCAGATTTTCTCGGATACTCGTATGGGTTCAATTCAGATAATATTCTATTCCTGAAATACCGTGAAACAAAACCCGTTAGAGTATTTAAAAAACATCAGATTACTAAACTTAAATTTTTATAGTTTATATAAATTATTTATAAATTTTTAAAGATTTTTCTAAATTTTATCACTTTATAATTTTTTTTTTAATTTTTTTTACAAATTTTATTTATGAAATAATAAAATTTTAGTATAATTATTTTAGAAGTTATGGATTTATTTTAAAAACAAAAAAAAAACTATATTTAAATTTGTTGAAAATTGATGATTTTAAATTGTGCTGGTTTACAATTTTGATAGTGTTTAAGTGAAAAGAATATTAGAATATTCTATATGTGTGTTGGAATATGTAAATGAGCAATTAGGTTATTTTAATTTATTAAATACATTTAATAAAAAAATTATAATATGTTTATTTTGAAAAATCACACATAAAAATGTCTATGTCTTTCTTTTTAGTAAGATAGATTGAACCTAATTGTTGTTTAATTGTAAAGGCGGTAACCATTTTTAAAGTTTTAACAACCAATTATTTTCTAATCATGCTCTTAACTCATTAACTCGTTTTTGTCTCCAAAATTCTAACCACCACTTTTCCCTCATCTACAGTTTTAACTTTGAAAAATTTTAAAGTCACGTATGATGTACTTTAAAAGACTGTGTGGGTTCTATAATTAATAAATTCTGAAAATAAATTAAAACTATTCAAAATTCAATTGTAATCGAGCACATCACACAGAAAATAGAATGATTATTCTCTATCAGATATTCCGAATCCCAAAGTAATATAATTTTAAGATATTTTCAACTAAACTTAAGGAAATAACTAAAATTTTGGAATAACACAACTTTTAGGATAAAAAAGGTCACAAGTAATTATGAATTTTCAATTGTTATGAAACATATTTTCAAAATTATTATAAATTAATTTACTTTTTCGAGTATTTAAAAAATCAATATATAAAATAACAGTTTTTACAGTTTTTTTTTATCAGTCAATTTTTTTCCAGTTTTAAATGTAGCAGCCAAATTATGTACCGCAAAAAATTTTTACAACCAAAAGCTTTAAAAGTATGCGGTAAAAACATACAGTAATCGTCGTTACGAATAAGACCCATTATCGATAAAACAAAATATTTGTTAAAAAGATAAATAACATAGAGTGGATAAAAACTTAGTAAAATATAAGGAAGCCTCAACTAGAAAAGAGAAATCAAATAATAAATCGAGTTCTTTGCATAGAGAAAGCTAAATGGGCTTCACAAGAAAAAAGGCCCAAATTAGAATTTGACGCAGAACTTGAACGCCATCTAACGGAACAACAAACGCCGTCACTGATCAAACCGGATCAGAGCGAACCAAAGCGAAGCATTGGTTTAATTGCACGCTACATCGTCGTCTCGTTCTAATTTAGGGTTTATGTGAATTTTTCTAATACTTCTTCAGAGACTGACCTTCATCTCTCTGCCATCGACGCCTCGACTATTGCTCAACGATTCTTCAAGCTCTTTTGAGAAATTTCGCGCGCAGATTACATCGTCTAAATGGTTACTAGCGGCATAGAATCTTCCTCGACGACGAAGAAGAACAAGAGAAATCACAAGAGAAAGCGGGAGCAAGAAGTCGAGCGCATGGATTCACTTCCCTGGAGTGCTTCTTTACCAATCGGAGAAGACGATGATGGCGAAAGCTTCGCCACTCTCTTTGCAGGCTCAGACAAGCTGGACGGAGGTAACATTTTTTTTGGTTGAAGTTTCTTCAACTTGGTGCCTTAGTCATTTTGTTCACTGAAACTTTATAATTCGTGTGGGCAGGTTTTCTTTCGCTGGAGGAAATTGATGAAGCTGATTACAATCTGGTTCTTCCTACGCCTGAAATTGGAAAATCTGAGAAAGGGTTAAAGTCGAAGAAGAAACAGGCTCGAGAAAACAATGACGGTGACAAAGAGATTGTGGATGAAGACGAAGGAGAAGAAGAAGAGGAGGATTCGGAGGGTTGTAAGATAAAAGAGAAGAAAACTAAAAAAAAGAAGACGAAGAAGAATGTTAAGGAGGCTGTGAAGGATCACGACTCTTCTGTTGGTCAGTGTTTCATATTACTCTTTTCTTTTACCTTTTTTGTGCAAAAGAACTAAGCATTGTTTGATATTCAGTATTAAGTTTCGTTAAGTATCTCTTATGCTGCCACCCGTGGCATTAAGATACTCAGTGATGGTCTTTCACAGCCATCATAAATCAAAACTCTGTGGTGGATAGATTTGATTTGTTTAACGACCGGTTCTATAGAACTATCTCCATTTTAGATTCAGTTGAAAGGCGACTTTTTTTTCTGTTTCCCTTTTAAGCCTGACAATTGAGTTGCATTCGTCAGACCATTTTCTCGTGAACTGGAAACTATCGTATATTTCAAACTACGTACATTTTTCGTCAAATATTCTATGTCTACTGTTATTTTTCATTTGCTACTTTATGACTATCTTTGAAGTCTCTTATTCTGTCGCCAAACTTTTCACAATACCCTAAGTCATATTGTAATGATATCATCGTTTGCAGTACTTCGCTGTGGTGAGGATAACAAAGTAGAGGAGCTAGACGAAGAAGAAGAGATTCGCCCAGAATTTAGTGCATGGAGTTTGATGAGACTTCATCCGCTTCTCATGAAGTCAATATACCACCTCGGATTCAAGGAGCCAACAGAAATCCAGAAGGCTTGTTTTCCCGTTGCAGCATTTCAGGGAAAGGTTAGATGATCCGCTTTTATCTTCCATCAGTAATATACATTCTATTGATGTATGGCTAATATTTGGACCGCAGGATGTTATTGGTGCTGCGGAGACAGGGTCTGGAAAGACGCTTGCTTTTGGGTTGCCCATACTGCAACGCCTCTTGGATGAGCGAGAAAAGGTTGGTAAATTGTATGCATTGAAGGGAGAGGAAGCACAGAAATACTCTGCAGATGGCTATTTACGGGCACTTATCATCACTCCAACCAGGGAACTTGCTCTACAGGTACCCTTTACTATCATCACTTTGTTTTTTTCCCATGCTTAGTTGTTCACTTGGGGGTAGAGACTGGAGGGCATATGGAAGTTTTAAAATGCAGTTCAAACTTTTCTCTTTTCCCAGGTGACTGATCATCTTAAGAACGCTTCCAAGAATCTCGGCGTCAAGGTCGTTCCTATTGTTGGTGGAATGTCGTCAGCGAAGCAGGAAAGGCTTCTGAAAGGAAAACCAGAAATAGTTGTTGGAACTCCAGGAAGGTTATGGGAACTTATGTCGGCTGGAGAAAAGCATCTTGTACAGGTATGTAATGCTTAATCGTAATTAGTATGCATCTATACTTTTCCTTGGTAAATGATTTGTAATTATGTCTGCTAATTATGGTGTGTGTAAAATGTTATTAATATTTAGCTCTTGGCACTTTCTAAATGGTTCTGTTTTTCTCTTCCGATCCCCTTTGGCAGCTGCATTCCTTGTCGTTCTTTGTATTAGATGAGGCTGATCGCATGGTTGAAAGTGGGCATTTCCGGGAGCTGCAGTCTATAATCGACTTACTTCCAGTGACAGATAGGCCAAATGAAGGAAAAATGCAAAATGTGCAGAGCAGTGACACAGTTTCCGACGCTCCAAAGAAGAAAAGACAAACTTTTGTTTTCTCAGCTACCATAGCGCTGTCTTCGGATTTTCGTAAAAAGCTAAAGCGTGGTTCCCTGAAGTCGAAGCAGTCATCATCTGGTGAAGTGAATTCTATTGAGGTTTTATCTGAAAGAGCTGGAATGAGAGATAGTGTTGCCATCGTCGATCTGACAACTGCATCTATTTTGGCTCCAAAGATTGAAGAATCTTTTATTAAGTACGTACTATATTTTGCTTATTTCCCGCTGAAGCTTTTAATTTGTTTGCTGAATAAGCAAGTTTTAATTTCTTGGAGAACACCGCTTCTACTCATTTTTTTGGTTTGCAGAACATCAGCAATATTTTATGGTACTTAGTTTCTTGATATGTACCGATGTTCTTAGTATTAATATCTTATAACAAACTACAGGTGCGAAGAGGAGGAGAAGGATGCCTACTTATATTATATCCTGAGCGTCCATGGACAAGGGCGAACAATTGTTTTCTGTACATCAGTGGCAGCTTTGCGCCATATTTGTGCGCTTTTAAAGATTCTTGGAGTCGATGTTTGCAAACTCTACTCAGATATGAAGCAGCGAGCTCGGTTGAAGGTTCAACTTTCTATTCTTCAGTTATCATTTGTTATAATTCTGAGTTCAAGGGTGCTTCGGAGACACACGTATTTACTTGATATAGGTACTTATGATGTTTGCCTTTTCATCCTATATTTGTCATAGGCAATTGACCGCTTCCGTGCAAGTGAAAATGGAGTACTAATTGCAACAGATGTTGCAGCAAGGGGGATTGATATTAAGAATGTCCGAACTATTATTCACTACCAACTTCCACATTCGGCAGAAGTAAGCTAAGACTAAAATTTTTTAGTTTTCCTTTGATAATATTTATGCAAGCTCTTAGCCTTTTTTATCCATATAGGTATATGTACACAGAAGTGGGAGGACCGCTAGAGCGTTCGCTGATGGTTGCAGCATAGCTTTGATTGCGCCGAACGAAACATCTAAGTTTTACACATTGTGCAAGTCATTCTCTAAGGTATTGACATTCCTAAACCAAATTCAGACATTCTCTTAAGTTATATTTTTTCATAAAGAAATATTGAGGTTGGTAATGTTAAAGTTGTTTTTTTTCCACTTCAAGTTTGCCACTTTCGTGCTGAAGGTTCTTGTGTTTGCACTTACAGGAAAGCGTAAAGATATTCCCTTTGGATAGCTCTTATATGCCAGCTGTGAGGAAGCGACTATCTCTAGCACGCCAAATAGACCAGATTGAGAGGAAAGGCTCGCGGGTATTTCTTCCGTCAGTATGCTGCTTTTGTCCTATGGTTGTATTTTGATTGGACCAGGGCGTGAAAATTTTGAACTATATGCAGGACTTCCAAGTTTCAATTACCACGTTTAATTCCCGATTGACTGTGTGAATTTTATTCTTGGTGGTGTTTGTAGTAGCTTCGCATTGGCTGCTTTTATCTGAATGCTTTTCTGTAACTCTGACCATTTTCATAACTGTCAACTTTGTCATTAATTTGTTAATGGTGTCTGCCATCCAGGAGAAAGTAGATAGGACTTGGCTTGAAAAACATGCGGAATTGATGGAACTCGAATTGGACAACGACGAAAGTGAAGAGGAAAGAGTGGACAACGTTAGGCAGAGGAAAGCTACCTCAGCACAACTTAAAAAGCTGCAGGAGGTTGGTCAATACCACTCAGAATAAACGTTGGTTTCCCTTGGTAAATTGTGAAACTAATGAAACCCTGAAATCTGATTTGTTTAACCTGCAGGAACTTAGCTCGCTCCTAGCACACCCAATGCAGCCGAAGACATTTTCACGCAATTACTTTGCTGGGGTAAATTCCTTTCCTCTTATTTTCTTTTGTCACTCTCTCCATATGCCGTATCTCAGGGAAGAACTAGAAGCTTTAGCCATTCTAGCTCTCTTCAAACGAGAGGCGTTGCTGCATAGTAGATTAAACAGTATATTTTTCTGTCACAGGCTGGTGTGTCGCCTCTTTTGCAGCATCAGTTTGCAGAGTTAACCAATAAAAAGCCATCACAATTGCAAACTGGTGGAGATAACAAGAGAAGAAAACTGGTTGTCATTAACCAGGACTGCATAGAGCCTCTTCAAGCCCTTCGTAATGCTGGTAACGAGGTACTTATTTTCCGATTCTCTCCCAGTTCCTCAATCTCGTTTCATATCACCTTTTCAACTTGACCTTGGTGACCCGTCCTTAGTTATTGGAAATATGGGTCGCTTTTTGGATTAACTTTCTTTAAGAATCGATCTTCCTTAGTTCCCTCGACAGTAGAAATTATATTCCCATTTTGCATGAACATATCTTATTGATGATGTTGTCCAGGTGATGAGCATGAAAGGTCAGAGTGCAGATAAAAGGCGCGATATAGCGAGCTTGAGGAAGAAAAGAAAGGAGGAGAAGATAGGTAAATTGCGCCTATGTTTGCATTCACGCGTATCTTTGTACTTAAGAGTGGTCAGTAATACATTAACTTGAAACCATAGATTAATACGCTTATTATCGATCTTGCTGTGCTGTGCATTTTTCAGGTCGGCGTGATCAGCGAAGGGATCAGAAGAAAAAGAGAAAACTAATGGCTTCTTCTTAAGTATTGTCTTTAATTTTACCAACTTTTTTGTATTCAATCAGATTTTGATCTTTATTATAAGTTATAAAACCTTAAACCGTAAACTCTTAAGGTACTCTACTCTTTTTCATCTCTAAAGATTTGTCCAATCTCCCAAGTCTTTGATCAACTAGCGCTTGCCATTATAATTATCTACTCTAGGAGCTGTTAAAATATAATCTCATGCTACATATTTCTTTTTTTGTCAAGTAACATATATTCTTATCTAAGAAGAAAGTGGTTAGAGGATAGTAACTAAGAAACACATCAAAACTAAAATGAATTACTAATGTCATAATTATAATATTTTACTAACTTAAAACATATACATGCGGAAGCCATTTGGTCTAGTGATCAAAAATTTAAAGATTTCGATCTATCATTTCATCGATATTAATTAACAAAAATACTTGGCATTTAGACAATAAATATAGCCTTTCTCTATTATAGAGTAACACGTTGAAAAACAAATATAGCGTTTTACTATTTATAAAGAAAATTATAACATTTTTTTTTATACATTGGAGCAAAAATTTATCTCTAAAATAGAGATAGATTGAAAATGGTCTTAAAAACGATATTTTATTATTATTATAATTCACGTAATCAAAATGCTTTACTCAGAACTCGAGAGTTTGAGAGCAATCAAACCAATAACTGCGTCGCAGATTTTGACAAAGCCATACACTACAAAGGCTATATTTAAGAAGAGCTTTTGTTTTTAATTGTCAGTTATAAAGCCAACAAATATAAAATAAAAACAACTGTTATTCTGCCTACAGCTTTTTTTTTTTTTAATTTAAGTATCACATTTACAACAACACAAAAGCTATCACAACTTTACAATCCAAAGCAGATAAAAATGCCAGACTAACTTAACTGACACACACTAATTTTCTTTTTACCTTTGAATCTGATCTGAACTTGAGTTATTATTAGCCGCCGACGAACTCGATGGTCGTCCATTCTCGGTCCCTGCTTTATCTGCAGCAGCCGCAACCCCGACTCCCCATTTTCTAGAAGATTCCGATGGTTCAATCACTTTCACTGAACCATCAGAGAGTCCAACGGCTAACTGATTAGATTCTTGCGGATGAGCTGTGATCACCTGTGGAATGATGGGTGCACTATCACAGAAACCAAAACAAGATAAACACATTTGGCTCAAGAAATTAATGGTCACAAATTATAATAAAGCTTCATATGAAGTTTGTAAAAAAGATCGGTACCCATTGGGTGTTGGTTGAGGCATGTAAGCTGATGGAGCAATGCGGCATCTGAGTCTCAATGATTCACCATCAAAGACTGCAATGTTTCCATCTGTAAATGACGCGTAAACCAGTTGGCTGTTGCATGAGTACGATGCAGAGGTTATCGGTGAAGAGAGAGCTTCTTGCGGCACCCACTGCGCAAGTATAAACAAGTAAATGAGAAATTAAGAAGCGCTGTTGCGGTAACAAAAAATAAAAAAGATACTTCTTGTTTTACCTTCTGAATACATTCCATCTTCGAAGCGTCGTAAATGGCGAGCTGTGTCTCATGTGAAACCAATAAATGGATTTGGTCATTGTGGAATTGGACCCGAGTGTCACCTACCGGTGTTTTTCCAGGTTGTAGCTGAATCGTTAAAGATTTCTTCTTTTCCCATGAGTCAGCGGTCCAGAAGATGAGCTGCAATGGAGAGAGAGGTAAAGGGTCAGTGAAGTTGGATTCCAAGACAGGTACGAAAGCTTCAATAGCATTTATAGAAACATAACATTCACTGTTACCTGAGCATCGGCACCAGAAGAGACAAGAATATTAAGTACAGTCGAAAACGCTAGACCGGTTATGTGCTTCTGGTGACCTTTCAACTGTGTTTTCACCTATAGAATAAGAGGTGAATCAGTAATTACATCAGAAGTGTAGTAAACATCATTCATTAACCATGAAATCAAGCAAATGTATGTTTTATACCTCATCCACTCTGACATTGTAAATATGAATACTCGAGTCCTCCATCCCGATTGCGATAATGTTATTATCTTGAGGATGAAATGCCAAGAATGTTGAAGATGGTGGCGGTTGCATGAAAGTTGTCATTACCTGTCAACAACAAAGTGGGAATTGCCACTCATCTTCACAACATATTTATCGGATATGTTCTTTCGTCTATAGAAAAAAAGGCTTGAGAGAGAAAAAGAAGGTTGGATTAATCTACTTACTTTGAAAGTCATCATATTGAATAACGAAACCTTTCCACCACAAGCTGACATTACGTACGAGTCATTCTTAGAAAGCGCTATACACGGAACAGTTCCTTCAAGATTCTCGGGAACATCATTAGTCATTAGGAGGCCACTGTTAGGCTGCCAATGTTGAGGAGTTACACTAGTGGTTGCCTTCAGAATAAACAGAGCACAATTTCAGTCACTTACGCTTATAAACAGCGAGACAACCGCTCATGTATACGATCCCGTGAGATTTAAAATTTGAAAGGTTTTAGCGTATCACCTTCCCAGTTGGATTTTGTTCATTGCGGCTCCATTTCCAAAGTCTTTGGACACCATTTGATCCAAGAGCCAAAACGCCAACGCCAGAATTTGTATAAAGAAGCCGAGCAACCTTCACAATTGAACATAGCAGCAAAATAATATTCCAAGATGTTCATTAGTAAACAGAAAAAATTGATGGATGTTTGAAACTGAGACGACAAGAAACCTTGCTAACGGAGTCCTTGCTATCTGGCATGGTCACTTGTCGGCACTGAGTCGGATCAACAATTTCTGTGAGCTCCAAAGATTTTGATTTATCAAAAGAGTCCAAGTTTCTTGGCTTTTCCATAGTTCTTGACATTGCCTCAATTCCATTCTGTACACGTCACAACACCAAAGTTCACGACAAGAAAATTATACTTGCACCTGATTATGAACTACACCAAAAAACAAAACCAAAATCCGTTTTCACCTAGGCCACGATTCTAATTTTCCCGTATCAATCAGTTTAGTCAAGGAGTAAGTATATAGATTAACGATTCTTGGTTGAAATGGGAGAATATATAGCAAATAAGATCAACTAAATTTTGAACCATACAGGAATTGGGGCGGGCCTTGCAGGAGAGCCTGTGTCGATATGTTCGATTTTACCAATAGCTGGGCTGATGCTTGCGTTCATTCCGGAGGTGGATACCTAAATAAACAGCATTGACACTCAAGTTAAAGCATGACAGGACGCATGAGTAATAGAAGATGTCAAGTTTAGCGTTTAAGGGAATTATTCCAACCTTCATCTCAATGGATGCTTTAGACGCTTCAAAAGACCGAGCTTCAAATGCTCTTAAGGTTCTGAGACCATCAGTATTTGCAAGGATCTTGAATCCGCTATCTGCTGTACTAACTGCAAGAAGATTTCCTTCCTTGTTGAATCTCAAACGGGGAAGACTCTGATATAAGCGGTACATACCATCAGCAAAACAATAGGCTTGGGAATACGGAAAAATTATACATACAAGGAGCCAAGAGGGAAAATTTTGGGCAAGAATTCCATACCGGAAGTCCTTCGGCCTCAACAGTTGTCAAAAGATTTGTATTGTCCATGTCCCAGAATTTTACTTGATAGTCTTCACCGACAGCCAAGAAACGGTTACGGGTTGTATCAAACTGAACCACTCCAGTGGATTTCTTTCTAAAACCTAAATATGTCCTCTTTAGGGCGCCTTCACTCTCGTTCCACTCGACGAGGAACGAGTCTCCATCTTTACTCGTCCCACAAGAAAATAATCTGAAATAACACGAAATGTTTACTTAATACGAGCTTATATCAACTCTAGCTATATGAACAAGAATGATGTACCGGCTTCCGTCAGCACTGTATAGCATTGTTGTACACCACTGTCCTGGTGCATCATAATCAACTCGAGAACCGACATTATCATAGAGCCAAGCCTTGATTTTACCATCGCGAGCAGTTGAGAAGATAAACTGCATAGTAAAAAAAGAGAAAAGTCAACTACACGAAACCGAAGAAAAAGATTTCAGGAGACTCGGTAACAAGAGATGTCTGCACCTGAATATTTTCCTTTTGGTGAGGGCAAATGGAATAAACCGGTGCTTCGTGGCCTTCAAAAGTGTAAAGCTTCTTCCCACTCACGTCCCATACCTAAAGAGATCTCATAATTAGACACCGAAATAAATTGGAAATCAAGAAACAAAGTTCTCGCAAACCTTAATCAATTTGTCATCCCCACAAGTCACAATACAGATTTGTTTGTTTGGGTGGGCGAATGCCAAGTCATTCACACATCCTACATGAGCATCGATCTAACACACAAACAAATGATTGAGTTAATGCAAATGCCACAAGGAAAATAATGTACAAAAAAGAAGAAGATCATGCATGCCTCAAGGTGTTGACGTAGGTCCGAGCCTTGGTAAGCATACACATGGATCAGATGTTTAGTAAAGGAAACCCCTGCAGATGAAAAAATGATACTAAAGTTCAAACTTCTTGTCTAATTGAAACTACTACTGTATCTTTGAAATGTTTCTCGGTAATAAAAAAAAAATCTCCATATACCATACCAATCAAATTTCCATCTTGGCTCCATGCTACACGAGTGACGGATATCGACGGGTCTTTAACAATAGAGCCCTAGGGGAAATAATGTAACCGGGTGAATATTTAGATAGTAAAATTTCATCGCACGGCTGCATTGGTTTAGTGTTCAAACAACAGAAGAGAAAAAAAACCAACCTGGAAGATGACAGAGCAAGCAGCCATATTCCATATCTTGAAAGGCTCTGTGACAACCTTCTCTCTGGATCCAACTTCCCACAACGTGACTTCGCCACTTGAACTTCCAACTACAAAGTAATAGAAGGTCAACATAAGAACCAAATCAAAGCTCAACTTTACTAAGCTAGCAAAAGACTAACCAGCAAGCAACGTGTGATGAGAAGGGTGAAAATCCATGCTTATCACCATCGAGCCTTGGCGTATTGTACTCACAACATTTCTAGGGAGGTCATCAAGTGATGCAGCGGGATGAGAATAACCAGGATACGTGACCTGTGATTTGAACAGAGGATCCATGTACTCACCATCAAAACACACATTCCTAAGCAACAAGAACAAAGGAAACCTGAAAACAATTACCTCGTTTTGTGCAGACCTTAACCGTTTCATGAGTTGCTCGTGATCACCATTTTGATAATCCATCAAACCTAGAGAGTTTGACGGTGCCCGAGGGTGTTTAAGCACATTAACTGTTGTGACAGAATACAACAATAAGATTTCGGGTCTTCCATTAAACCTTTAGTAGCTATGTTAATGCGACAAATAAGAAAACCAAAACAACTCTTTATGAGACATACCTTGACTTGGCTGCATAGGAAATGGAGAAGCAGCGACGGCACCAGATGGAACCGATGAAGAAGGATTTGGGTTAGCCATCCATCCAGCTAAAGCATTGGCATTAGGAGGAGCCGGAGCAGCATTAGGTTGAAAAGGCTGCACAAGATACAACGGTTTCATCAACTTTCATAATCAAAACATGTAAGCTTATAATATCAATAGTAGGAAGTAAGTTAGTGATCCTACTCCACCATGTACACCGAGGGGAACAAAGTTTGAAGGTCTAGCAACAGCAGCAACCGGAAGATTCACAGGAGTGAGTGCACGAGAACCGTTTGCTGTTGAACAAGAGTGATCTAAGAACAACGTTTTGATGTCAGGATTAGGCCTTGGATTTTTACAAAGCTGGTGCTGCCAATTCAAGCTGCAATTCCCCACCAAAAAAAAATCATCAACCACGTAACCCGACTTTTTATAGAGAGATTCAAAACGAAACAACAATGAAGCCTCTTAAGTCTTAATTCACCTCTGATTGATCAAAGTTCGCAAGCGAGAAGCCTTGAAACTAGGGAAGGCTAGCTTCTCTCGAAACAGAGGATTTGCCTCAATCAGTTTCTTCAACTCGGTATACATTATCGTCCTTGCTGATTTCGTATCACCGTATTTCGATAATTGTTCATTTTCCCTGAGGGAATACAACACACAAACTCTTCAACTCTAAAGTGACTGCCTTTCGATCAAATATACAAAGGCAAAATTAAAAACGAAATTACCTGAAATTATCCAGAGTTAGAAGCTGAGTGATTTCCTTGTAAAGTTCCTCGTTAAATGTCGCAAAAACTTTCAAGTCTTTGGCTAATATTTCAACAGCTTTTGCTCTGTCATTTCTGAAACAAGATTACAAACAAAATGTATCAAAATCAAGAACAACAATTCCAAATACTCAAGCAACAAGACAAAATGATGATTACCGATCTAGAGCTTCGAGATACTTTTGCTTCCTGATCTCAAAGAAAATTTTCATAGAGTATCTGTTATCATCTACTTTAGTGAAACCTGAAAGATACTTCTCCACTTCATCCCACTCTCCCGCAAGAGCTTTCTCTTCAAAGTACTTTATATTGAAGAAGAACCCAGATTCTTGCTCTAGTCTACACATAAACATACAATTTATTTTTTCAATTATCCAAACAAATCAACACTAGAAATGTTTCAAGAGAGAAAAAACAAAACTTACTTGTGCACAGATTCTTTGAACTTCTCTTCATCCAAGAACTGAAGAATTAAAAAAACTAACTCTCTGCTCAGAGATGACATTTTTACTAAACAAGAAAAAATTCGAGAAACTTGGAAGTTAAGCGATCTGGAGATTTGTGAGAAGAAGACTTGCTTAGACTTCTCAAATTCGATTAGTCGTGGTTTGAATGGTTTTCTAGGGTTTCTGATTTCCGTCGTCGCTAAACGAGAAAGAAGAAAAAGCTTGACCCCAAAGAGAGAGAGAGAAAGAGAGATAGAGAGAGAAGAGAACTCAATTTATATTATATTTTTCTTTTTTATTATTTTTAAAGAAAAGAAGAAAAGTACGACTAGTTCTCCACTTTGTTCGATGCTGTTTTGTCACAAAAAACTGTAGGTTTGATAAGTTACTTAGCTTATCAAAGATAAGTGGATAAGCTTATATAAGGTGATAACCTAGTTAGTCCACACTGTTCGGTCTGATCCCTTTTGTTTGGCTTTTATCCAATGCAGTTCAGCCCACCGAAAGCAGTACTAGAGTCCAAGTTAAAGTGTCGAGTTTCCACTTGATGACAACACGTTTCGGCATTTTAACGCAACTTTATGCATTAAAAGATGGGCTGCGATGTAGCGGATCATGGCTCTTAAGTCGCATAGATCACGCGGATTCGAGGAATGGAAATCAACTGGATTGAAGACAGAGTTCACTGACGTCCGCCACATGTTGTTACCTTGTCAGGGGGAATGACGTGGTCTCGATTTCTCGCAGAAGATTCATAACTTTTCCTCGGAGCCCGAGTTGGGCTGCGAATAATACTCCAACCCGACTTAGAAGTACCCGAATCTAAATCCTAATCAAATACTCCCTCCGCCTCAAATTGAATGATTTTTTTTTTATAAATATTTTTTTGTTTCAAAATTAACTGATGTTTTCAGATGATTTTGATTTTTTTATTTTTTAAATTAATTGTATTTACGGTTGCTTTTATGAAAAAAATTAAACTGAATAAAAATTAGCAAATCTTTAAACATCACTTATTATGAAATAGAAAGAGTAGTAAAGTACTTAAAGTAAAAACAAAAAATGATGATTTTTTTTTCTCTCAAACGAAACGACGCGTTTTATCTCTTTCACCGGAGATATCACTTTCCGTCGGCAGTTTCCTCGCCGCCCTCCTGGCGGTTGAGCACAAAACTTCCGAGATCGTGGTCCTTCTATTCCTCACCCATGATCTTGACGTTGTACCCACGATCTCTCTGCAGGATCGTGATGAACTCCTTCAAAACCCTTCACTTTGCTTCTCTCATCACTAGGGATGTTAAATCCAGGGCTAGNTAGGGATGTTAAATCCAGGGCTAGGGCCTGACCCTCTTTTATTTAGAATAAACCTAACCCTATTTTAACTCAGCCTTATTTTAACCATATTTTAATAAAAGGGTTAGGGCTGGTACCAGGGTTAGCCCATTTAATTTT
>OVAN01008158.1:0-18576 GCA_900406275.1 Anastatica hierochuntica | reverse complement strand
ATGATATATATAGGTCTATAGTTTAAGATTTGGGGTTTAGGGTATTAGATTTTGGGTGTAGGTTTAAGATTTAGTGTTTGGGGTTTAGATTTCAAACTTGAGATTAGATTTTCAAAATGATTAAATTTTGAGTTTAAGTTTAAGATTGAGATTAAATTTGCGTTTATATTTTCAAAATGATTAAATTTAAATTTATGTTCATGGTTTAAAGACATGTTTGGAATTTAGGGTTTAGGGTTTTGGTTTTTTTTAAAAGTTACAAAACACAAATAAAATACCATATACTCTTCTATTAAGGATCCAAAACGTACAAAGTCAATATATGAAAACTCCAAAAGACAACATGTAATCATCAAACCTAGTCATGAACAAACTAACTTAATACTAGAAAAAAGCTTCTCGCTCTCAATGTCCTGAAACACTCAAAACGAAAACCAAAGATTGCTTATTAAAATTCAACATCTGATAAATTCAGATTCTTCAATTCAATCCATTTGGTCAACCGAAGCTAGCTTCTCCACAAGCATAAGAATGAATATTGAAGAAATAGATTTGATACACAACACTAGACATTAGCAGCACAAAAGTAACAGCTGAAAGCAACAAGACGAAATATCAAAGTCATCAAATTTAACATGCTACAAACTTAACTAGGACTCAACATATAATCAAGGTTTTGGCCATCACTCATGCTATTGCTTATCCACGTCAAGTCAGAAAATCTGAAATGGATCAAGAAATATCATACATGTACTCGACTTATGGTGCTTGTTAGATTTCTTTTCCTTCATCTTCTCCTTCTTGTCACTTCTACTTCTTCTACTTTCGTCATCCTTTTCTGTTCTTTGATGCCTCTAAACTTTATCTTTGTCTGCCCATTCACAAATCACAAATTTAACAACAATTCAACCACAAGTTACAGTTCCAAGCTTAAAATCCAACTCAAACTACAAATTCAAAATTGGTAACAAGGATAAATGTAAATCGCTAAGACGGAAATCCAAAAATAACAAAGCTATTGTAGATAAACCAAACAAACGAATTGAGATTCCCAGTGCTCAAGATTTTCCAGGGAAGAAAGAAAAAGAATATCCACGGAGAAAATAACATACGGCCGAGGACGAAGAATCTCCGCTCCGAGCTCTGCTCCTCTTCTTCTCCTTTGGGCTCCGAGCTCTGCTTCTCTTCTTCTCCTTTCAGACCTCGAATCAGAAGGTCCACCCATGATTCAATCCGAAGCAAACGCGAATCTAAATTCTTAATCGAAAGAGGAACCACCACCATGACGAGAGAAATCGGAATCCATCTGGGGTTCAGCACCACCACCACCAGCTCTCATCCTCTTTCTCACAGGAGAAGAGACTCTCTCCATCTAAGTTTTCTTCAGTTGAGAATGAGAGAGAGATAGAGAAGAGAGATGAGAAACGAGAGAGATGGAATCGGAGATTTTTTTTTTGGAGTTTGGCTGAATTAATTTTTTTGTTCAGCTGTGTAAATGACCTAGACAAAAAAAATCTCATACCGCTAAAACCAAAATATTTTCGTGCCAAAATGTTTTTTGTTATGTGTTTGGTGCTCAATGTGTTACGGATGCGAAAATTCGGCAAGAATTGGATTTTGTTGATTTTTTCCTTCCCGCTTAATGAAAATCTTTCCTAGCGTGGATTAAATGCTACTACATAGTTGTAATTCCAACTTTTCACATTTAGTAGCACTTAGTGAATTCGTGCTACTGTGGAGTGCTACCAATACTAATATTTCTTGTAGTGAAAGTGAGAAGCTTTATTAAAATTTTTATGAAAAACACCACGAGTTTTTTTAGCGTGAAAACTAATCGAAGAGGCACAAGCTTGTTCAGAAGCAAAGCACGAGTTTTCTAAGAGCTGTAAACTAGATAAAACTTTAAATGAAGACTGGCCAAGCCTTGGATGACACACGTATGATGTAGAACACTTTTTACCATCAGTCTTATGTACTCTTGCAGCCATAACACCAGTAAAATAGTAAACTCTCTCACGTTCTTCACATGTTTGAATTAAGGTTTTCATAAAAAGGTCATGTAAGACACACAAAGTATCAGTAAATATCGCAATGCATCATGTCAATTTAAGTAGCTGAGGGACAGAAATCAGAGTGTAATTGAGATCAGGGACATATAAAATATCAAATAAGTAATAGTTACAACTCAAAACAAGTTTCCTGCGTTTGGTAGCACATGAATGTCATCCATCTGGGAACTGAGTCGTGGATGGAATGATGTTAAGAATGACAGTAAAAAGAGATAGATTGCCAGTCACATGGTGAGAGGCTCTTGTATCTATGATAACATCCCTTAGTTTTTTTTTACTTGAAAGTTTTTCAGTTGAAATTGTGGATCATGGTGTTTGGAGAAGCTGACGTAATTGAGTCACTTGGTCAACTGTTAAAGTCGTGGATGTAGAAGATACATAATTGGAGATAGTCCGCATTTGATTTTTGCTACCACGACCACAATTTCCAGATGTAGAGAAGTGACCCCTCAACCTCGTTGTTCTGTACCTGACGATGAGGACAAAGAACTGCCATTGTTTAAGTTGTTCTGATTTTGTTGCTGATCGTACCACCAATGTAGATAGTCATGTAAGATAAAAAAATTCAATGTTATCATATCATGCCTCACCAGTAAGTACAAGATCGATTTGGATCACAGTGTTGAGAACTTGAACAGTTTCCATGTGATGAATATCATTTTTAGAGATATCAGATTTTACGGCAAACCCAACAACCTCTATTTTCATCTCTTTCGATTGTGTGGTATGATTGTGTTGTTCCTCCCAAATCACACGCGAGTATACACTATTGTTGAAACTTGTTCTCTGTTTCTCTTGAATCGCAACTTCTCAGGTATTGATTTCAACTTGAAGCTAACTGATCATATCAGACAGAGGATCCTCATCTATGATCTGAGATTGAATCGTACGAAAATGAGATTCATCAAGTCCGAAAAAAATTTTATGAACTCCGATGGCTTCACATTTTTTCTATAATTGTGGAGTTAATGGATTCGGACGCCGTTTCTTACAAAGAAACATCTCTAAAGATTTTCCACAAGGTGTGAGCGTTTGGAACAAACATGATAGTAGAACGAATTTTAGGATCAATTGAAGTCCAGATCCATCTAATGATCATGGATGAATCCTGTCTTTTTTTTTGCTCGTAAGGAATTCGACAAATTCTGTTGTCCATTCGGAATAATTTTGATCGAGGAGGAGAACAGAGGTATGAGTGCACGGGTTGTCACAGGAATGTAGAGAGTACGACGAGTCTTTTTTTTTGCGAGTCTTTCGGGGATGCACATGAAAAATCCATTTATCGAGCTAAACTTTGGTCTGTCTTCCATCACCAGGAGACTTGATCAGTCCTGGTACCAGCAACTCTCAACCAGTGATCATACTTCTCCAAGCAAATGAGGGTCTATAACCCTTCCCAACTTCTAAGAAACTCGATGTGGCGTAATATCTTTCTTTATAAAGCCTTGCAACTTAAAGACTCAAGTTCATTAACCATCTTCCAAGCCTTTTTGGCCAACAAAGCATGTTTGAAATCCTCGAGATCCTTGAAACCTATGCCTCTATTTTCTTTCGTCTTACACATCTCCTTTCCAAGAAATCAGTGTAATTTTCGTTTCTTTTCACATGCGCTCCACTAAAAACTACATTGCAATTTTTATTTTCTGACATTGAGTTCTAGTGATTCAAAAGCATGTGATTGCATACACCAGAAAACGTTTTAACGTACTAGCCATTAAGCCTTTTGTTGAGCTTTTTCACTGATGAACACCAAAAGTTTCTGTTTTGAACCACTAAAAATTTTGGGTAAACCCAAGTAAGTGCTCCCTCCATCCTCCTTTTGCTATTAGTTATAAATTCGGGTAAACCTAATATATTAGCTATAAGCCTCTTCATGTATGGATCAATGTTTCCTTCGAACATAACGGCCGGTTTTTGGAAATTGATTAATTGTCCCGACGCGTCTCCATATAACTTCAAACACCTTAAGAAATCTAAACATTCTCTTAATGTAGCGCGACACAAGAGCAAGCTATCATCCGCGAAAAGTAAATGCTGAACCAAAGGGCATTTCTTCGTAAGTTTCATCCCCTTAATTTTGCCTCGTCTTTAGCCTTTTTCATAACATGAACAAGTGCCTATGCGCAAAGGACAAAGATGAAAGGGGATATGGAATCTATTTGTCTTAAACCTCTTTCAAGTATAATATGACCATGCATTTAACCATTAAGCAAAACCGTATAAGACTCTGATCGCACACACGCAATAATCCAAATTATCCATCTCGGATGAAATCCCATCCTTAAAAATAGTTCTTCTAGAAAATCTCACGCCACCCTATTATATGCTTTAGATATTTCTATCTTAATAGTTATGTACTCTTCTTTACATGAAAGATTAGTATGTAATCCATGAATCATCTCATGTGCCACTAGAAGATTATCCGAAGTAAGCCTCCATGAAACAAAATCTCCATGCGTCGAAGAAACGAGCCGAGGGAGAAAGCATTTCAATCTACCACAAAGATTTTTCGAAACTATCTTGTAAGAAGTGGAACATAAGCTGATTGGTCGTAAATCCATCACACGGTTCGCATTAGGCTTTTCCGGCAGTAAGCGGAGTTGAATATAACTCCATTCTGCATTCATGGCGCATGTCAAGAAGAAACTCTTTACTTCCTTAATCACTTTCGGACCAATAATTCTCCAAAAACCTTGAAAGATGCTTCCAGTCATGCCATTAGCGCCAGGTGCGCTATCACTCTTTATTGCCTTCACAACCTTCTTAATTTCAGTATCGGAGACCGCTTTAATCAATTCCTCATTTATTTTCAGAGTTAATTTTTTCCCAAAACCTTGTAGTAACTCTGTGTCAAGCGCCGATTTAGAAGCCTGAAATAGTTTAGTAAAGTAATCCACAAATATGTGTCCTTTCTCAACCTCGTCACCTCATCAAAATCGAACAAAGAATGGATACTATTTTTCATTCGTCTTGCTTTAACTTTACCATGAAAAAACGCCGTATTGCGATCCCCCTCTTTGAGCCAAGAAATCTTACTTTTCTCTTCGAATAAACTTTCTCTTCTTTGGTCGCCATTACCGGTTCCTCCTTCTTCTGTCTCATGATGTTTAAATCAAGGCATGTTTTAACTGACTCAACATATAAATCTCTATGAGACGTTGAATCAAAACTTTCGAATTTTGATTTTAATTCCTTTTCCACTTAGCCAACTCTTTCCAATAATTTGCAAGCCTTACTGATACTTTTCGATTATCATTCTCCTGGTTTCGATTTCATTCCCCTGCGAATTACCTCCTTTATCTCCAATTTTGAGTACCACCGCTTTTGAAACACAAACATCCTCTGAAGCCAAGTTTGTTCCCTGTGAGACTTGATAGAAGTGGTCGATGATCCAACTCTACCCTGTCCAAGTATTCAATGCTTGACCGTGGGAAAATTCGAAACCACTCGACATTTCCAAAAACCCTATCCAACCTACATTGTATACAAACTTTGTCCTTGGTGCAATTGGCATTCAACACCTCTCTATAGCCTACCCAGATAAATCCATTCCCAGTATACGAAGGCTCCTTTAGGCAATAATTTCTCACAAAAGACCTCAAATTGTGAAATCGTATTCTATTCTTGAAGCAGACCACCAAGCTTTTCAGAGTTTTTTAGGAGCTCATTAAAGTCACCAATAAAAAACATTGCTCATCTCTGTTCCAACCTATATTTTCTATGGTCTCCCAAACATTTCTTCGTTTGTGTCGACAAGGATCTCCATACACAAAACTCACAAAGAACCCCATTGATCCAAACTTCACTTTAGCATAGATCACTCTATTTTTTGAGAACATAATTTCTACTTCATGTAAATTCCTCCACAATAAAGCCAAACCCCAAAGTCTTAGTCTCTCTTTGCTCATTCGTAACACACCCTTGTATCTTCTTTTGATTGTCATAATTTGATATTTCCTCATGTGTATAGAAAGGTACCAAAGGAACATTGTTATGGGAGAGAAAATTCATGTTCCTGTTCATTGTTAAGGTTTCCCCCAATCCCTTCTTGTCTTAGCCCAACAACTTCTTGGTTGACAGTTATCATGTTTCCACCCTTCAAAAATCAAACACAATGCTCTTATTCTTATTCATAGTTGCACTAATCACCGGTTGGATTTCCAATGTCGGATATGAACTTTGTGCCTCCAGGGCAAGAGAATGTTCATTCAGCACTTTCTTCATCTTGTGTTCTCTTAAACATCTTTCCTCCAGGTCTTCATAATTCATGTATATTTGTATCTGCTCGAAGACATCGGGGTCTACTATGTTTAGAATTGGCGCGACACCAGGAGAAACCGGTGGAGTAAAAAACGTCATAATTTTCTCATTCATGTTATCATGGTGTTGCTAACACCTTTCTGCTCTGTTTTTTCTCTACTTCTTGTCTGCTTCTCTGTTCTTTCGACAGTAATGGACACTTCTGTTTTTCATGTGTTAAACGCAGACAATGGAAACACTTCTTTTTAACTCTTTCATACTTAACATCAACCTTAGATGTGCCTCTCGGTGGTAGATTAATTTTCTTTACATCGCGTAACGGTTTATCAAGATCAAGCACCACAGTGCACAAAATGGTAAATCATGTGGCTTATCCTCTTCAAATTTAATATCTTTTATGTAGTCAATAGCTTCGGCAATCGCTTTAATTGTGTTCAACGTGAGATGATTAACTGGGATTTTTCTGATAGGAAACCAGATAGGAGCCGTTCGGAGAAACTTAGCTGGTGAATTGTCAATCCATATTTTAAAGACCATGCCCCAATCATCAAAGGTCCGGAACTCATGTTTCATCACTGTTTGAATGTCTGTTTTCCTTTCCAGTTCAAAGATGAACTAAAAACTGTCTTTCATCAACGCAATACCAAGAACTCTCTCATAAATCTTCCATGTTTTCGGCATAATCCGAATCATTCTTCGCATATTCTGACTTTCCGGGTTCAAAAGTCTACCAATTAGACTCTTAGCATTACGATTTACAACATTGAAGCTTTCATCTGCATGTATATAAATGGTAACATCCTCCTCTAGAGTCATTGAATGAAGAGCTTGATCCAACATACCATCCATGAGCAATAGGAAAAGGCTTCTTTTGCGATACTGAAAGCCTTTCCTACTCATCCAAACTAAACAACCGCTAGGGTTCTTGGTGGAGATTCTGGATTTTCCTTAAACAATTCCCTTTTGAGAGGTTGATATAGCAAGAAATGACAATTAACTTTGAAACAAAATGGAAACTTTCCATAGTTTGTATAGAGCTGACAAGGAAAATTTCCTTTCAGAAAGAGACTCCCTTTCTCTAGGCAATGCCAAAGCCTCTAGTATAAGGAGAAGGACTAAGCAAATAAACGACTTTTCCAAACTCCTCTTGACCTGCAATTTTTCTCTATTCTTACTTTTATATAAAAAATGTTGGTTGAGATCTTGTTTCACTTTTAGCATTTTAATTTTAATTATATTTTCAGTAGGTAAAAGAATCGCCTATATTGAAATCAACTTTTTTTGTTAAATGTTTATTGAAATCATCTTGTTTAGATAATTTTTTGAAACTTAGATTTTGAAATTTTTTGTTGTTGCTATTTTCCCATCTTTGAAGATATAAAATAATTTTTTTAGTGAAATAAGTAAAGTAGTATGGTTGACGGGTCGCCATAAAATTTGTGGACTAGTTGCTCTCACTTTACCTTGTTATTTATTATTTAGAATCAAAAGTTTTCATTTTTTGTGCACGATAATTTTTTTGTCAAAACCCATTAAATTAAAAGTTCAGTACAGGACTTCCCTCTATGAGAGGTCGACCGAAAATCGTAGTGATTATATGGAAAAGGAGGATCCTCAAAGTCTAGCGCTCTTGGTGAGGGCATCTACTTGGATATTCAAATTACAAGAGATATAAAAAACATTAAACAATGGAAAATTTAATTTTAAGTTCATTGAAGTCTTCCAACTCTACAACAAAAGATTATCACTATGATGTGTTGGAGATCATAGCAACGAACATAGCAATAAGTTGCATGAAATTCATTGCAAATGAAACATGTGTAAGAGAGGCTGGCGTCATACATTTCATAGCCCACATGAGCAAATACGGCTCAATGTAGAGGTTACAAATTAGCTCATATGTTTCATGATCCAAATTGCCAAAGGGAATCTCCCTCATACACCACCCATCCGTATCTACTGAAGGGGGCAAATGAACACCATGAGCCATCAATTTTGCATACCATATCCCTTTGTAACCTAGGGCTAAACGCGATTGGTTGGGAGGTTGTCATCTCAATGCCTACTGAGACTTCTTATTTTTGGTTCACTTTTGTCCACAATGTTGGTTTTTAACTAGGATGGGCAACAACGTCCTCTGTTGATTCCCACACATTCTAAAGAATCACCTTATTTCTGGTTTTCCATATAAACCATAGAATCCACAGAAATGCATGCATAGTCTCCTCATTGACTCCTTTATGCGTTGGTTCCCAAAAGAGATAATCGAAGTTGCAAAAAAAGAAGGACAAGGGAAAAACGTTGGGGCAGAATGAACTGGGGCTAGAGCCAAAACTTGGCGAGACGGAAGACATTCAAAAAAAGAGATGGTTAATCATTTCCTCCTTTTATTCATATATGAGACATTGTTTGTTCGTTCAAATATGTCTATACAACAGTCTTGGTATGTAGCCAGACATCCAGATATACTTTCTCACACGAAATACTTAAGCTTTAATGTAGTTTTAGTTTCCATGCTTGTGCCAAAATGTTGACATCAAGGATCCCAGAGAAGGAGGGTCACAAGCATGACGAGAGAGTTCTCTTGCGGCCTACTATACAAATCGAATAATATAGTTGCCCGACGAATTATATATCGAACTATACCCATCCCTCAAAAACGTCTTCGTGGCATGAATCCCGAGGTTATGTACTATGTCATCCTGAGGGAATAACACTTGAAGCCAATATGTCTTCCGTTATTTCGTCTCAAGGTCAATAAAATCATTAATGAAGAAAGGTTCTCTCTCAACCCCAACACCCATCAGAGGGTGAGCCAAAATAATCGATATATAAGGTTCGCTCCAAACCTTGTTGTCCATACCTAAACCTATAATTCAACGAAGACCTGAGGTGAATACAGGTTTTGTGTCATTATGCTTCTCCAGCAAAAAGAGGGGCGATTGGATTTCTGGACATTCAAAAGACTGCAATATCTTACATATCTCCCTCGCAAAACCCTTCCCAACTGTTAGTTAGGGAACTGAATTGGTCTCCAAAGTTGTTTAGTGAGGAAAGCCATGTTAAATTACTCGAAATTCATAAATCCTAGCCCTCTCTCGGCTAGTTGTGTGCAAAGTTTATCCCACTAGATTCAATAGATGGCTCGATCCTCAGCCTTCGAGCTCCACAAAAAATTGGTAATAGCTCCACTTAGTTTCGAGGATATTGCTTTAAGAAGGAGAAAACACGATATTACATAGGTCAGGAGCGCTTGTGCCACCAGTTTGATTAGAATCTCTTTACCTCCTTTGGACAGGAACTTTGCAGACCAAGTATTGATCCTTCTTCGGAGATGATCTCTAACGATGGCAAACACTTGGGTCTTTGACCCTTGGATCTTCTCCGAGAGGCCAAGGTCAGTCCCCATCCCTCCTCATGGTGGATTCCAAGAGTCAATTTTATGGTGAACGTCTCTTGTTTGGGGGATCTCATTACCAAACATGACAGATGATTTGATAGATTAGTTTTTTGACCTAATGCCTCACTGTACGAGCAGATGATATCAATAACTTCTTTGTTTTGACTATGGTCAACTTTGCAAAGAAGATGTTGTTGCCAGCAATAGTAGATAAGTTATAGAAGGGCTCACACGTGAGATTTGGAGACCATGAATCCTCTCGTTCCATTCTGCATCTCTCAATTGTGCAATCACGACCTTGTTATGCAGTATAAATATGTACGGGGAAATGGAATCACCCTGTCAGATACCCCTTGCTGAGGTGATTCTCCTTCTTGGCGCCCCATTCAAGATGTTATGATAGGAAAGTAAGGAGATACATTGCATAATCCATCATACCTACCCATTTAGGGGTAAATTCTATTTTCAGCATCAATGCCTCAAGGAAGCTTCATTTGACTCTACCATATGTCTTGCTCATATTTGTTTTAATAACCATAAACTTCTTTTGGCAGGCCGGACTACAGAGGAGGGCATGGAAGTTTTCTTGTACAATCTGTTATTCATGATAGGCCTCCCATATATAAATGTTAATTAGGTCTCAAAAATCAGTTATGGAAGGATTTTTTTTTTTTCAATTTCAAGCTCAGAGCCTTAGAGATCACCTTATAACTAACATTATATAGGCATATGGGTCTATATCCAAAAATCTCTCTTGTTTTTTCTGTCTTGAGATAAGACAAATATTTGTCTCATTTAATTTTTTCTCCAAGACTCTTGATTCATGAAAATCTTTAACTATAAGAATCAATTATTTCCCTGTAATGTTCCGAAAAATGGTGATAAAAAGGGCGGTAATTCCATCAGACAGGGGCTTTTTCTGGACCCAGAAAATAAAATGTTTTTTTTTAATTTCTTCCCCTGAGAATTCTCGTGTCAAGCTTTCATAGCTTCTGATACGGTCACTGAGACATCTCGGAGTGCACACTCAAAGTCTCTCTAATTCGAAAAAGAGAAGAGGTCATTTAAATAATCCATTTCTAGTCTTTCAATATCTGTCTCGTTAACAATCCAATCTCCATTTTGGTCAATTAGTCCAAGGATGCGATTACAGACTCTCATTTGTTTTGTAGAGGCATGGAAAAACTCATGTTTTTGTCTTCTTGATTTAACCAATTTGCTCTACTTTTTTTCTTTTAGAAAAGATCCTCCTTAATGTTTTTTCTCTTGAGGGACATTTTATTAGGTTGATCTTCCCCAATACGATTTTGAAGTTTCAAATACGCTTTTCATAATTGGTTTTTGTGGTATTTTTCAACATCCGCCTACATTTTTTGACGGTGTTAGATATTGGCTTTTTCCCAACATCATGGGATGGATTCGAGCCTACTAAAATTAACTCTCATAATCCAGGTTTGTCAATCCAACGTTTATCAAATATAAAGGACTTTCCAAATCGTTGGGGATTGTTTTTAGTCGTTGTCAAGAGGGGTCTATGACCGGAGCCTCAAAGTTATAAATGCTCCACATGTGTATGGAAAAATATATTGTGCCAATCTTCATTTCCCATGAATCTATCCAATCTGCACTTTACTATAATATTTCTAAGACGACCTACACATTTCATAAGACTCCTACTTTATGGGAATTCAAGCATTCCACAACCATGGATTGTAGATCGAAAGGGGAGGAAAAATGTCTCGAATTTACGCTTGCCGCCACTTTTTTCCATGATTTCATGTAATTTCATCGAAATCTTTAATAATGAACCAAATACCAAAACTAGTAGTAGCAATATGAGTCAATCATTCCCAAATATATGCGCGGGATTTAACAATTGGATCTCCATACACAAATGATAATAAAACACGATTACTGTTTATAATTGTCTTGATATTTAACAAACGATAATTAATACATAAAATTAAATAATATATACAATAAAGTAATGCAAGGTCCCCCGTAGTGCCAACAAGATCAACATTAATAATATTATCAAATCCTAATGAAATATGAAGAAAAAGCTTTCCAATAGAAATATAAGAAGTTTGGAGAGTATAACTTGCACATCTCTTCCAGTTGACGAGTAGTGATTTTAGCACCAATCTCTTGATAGTTTGACGCGATGATCCTCATTTGGGAAGGTTGGATTGGTTCATGGACCCCATCAAACCTTCACAAAAAAAAACATTCTTGCTCTTGACAATTGGAACACTTCACAACGAGGGAACAATAGCTTCTTCTTTCTCTTCTTCTTGTGACAGCCTAACAAATCTTTCTAAAGAGGTTTCGGTGAGATTTTCCTCTAGAATTTTTCATCTTCTTCAAAATACCTCCTGTAGTATTCTTTAGGCTTTTTTGAGCCTTCACTTTTAAGAATATCGGAGGCTTGCTAAAGGAAAAAATAGTCTCACTTGGGGCTTTTTAAACTAGGCTTTGGGAAGAGATTGTTGGAACGACCTAATTCCTAATGCAAAGTTTGGAAGAATCTCATCTCTCTCTGTATGCACCGAAAATTTGAAGGGGAATGCTTCTTTCGAATAAACGGAGATGGCGAGGAAAGTAGAGATGTTGGGTTGTGATTGGTTGATTTTATAATGCATAAGACTTTTCTCTCAAGGATCAGTTACGAGGCTTTGTGATATGCCATCTCTTCACCAAGAAAATCATCATCCTCAAGAACAATATTATCATCTCGGAGTTCCTGAGCCAACTGCTTATAAGTCTTGGCCTCTGTTCCTTGGAAAGGCAGATCCTTGAGGTTCTTCATATCCACTCTGCAACCAAAGTTTCCCAATCATCGCGCGTTGAATTTCTTTTTAGGTTTGTCTTAATCATGGACTCACCAACCAAACATCCATTAACAAGGGATGATAACACATCATCAGCAATAATAGCCTCACCAATTAGTGGAATTGAATAGTTTCTGGAGCCAGATTCCATCTCTCTTGTCTGAAAATTAACTATATAAGGGGATGCATAGATGACTTTTCTCTTGTATGTTTCCGAGTATTATGGAAGATGGGAGCGGTGTATTGATGTTGGAATGTTCCCATTTTTTGTTCCTGGAAGTTCTCTTGTGGCTCCCATTCCTATCTCGACGATTGTATGTCGGAGGAGATCTCTAGTAACGAGGAGCCACAAGGGAAGTTTAGTGATAGGATCCATCACATCTTTGTCCTAGTTGGGGATGCAGCAACAACTAGTTGACGTCTTTTTGAGATCTCCAATAACATGAGCTTTGGGAAGGCTCAATTCCTCTCTTGCGCATTTCAGTAGATGAGTGAGTCAAGGTCTCCTGAGTCGAGAAAAAATGGGAAAAAATCTCTTTTATCTTTTGTCAGACTGAAGTCCTTGTATCGATATCTTCTTGTAATAATCTCCTAGATATATGTTGCGATGAACAAGCCTCACTTCATGTACCTGACCACATCGGTTTGGTTCTTAATTGCGACAGGACCTTCCAGATCTTTCAATCGCTTGGGAATTCTGGTTGGAGAATGGATACATGCTGCTTTTCTCTTCGTTAGCTTTTCCTTCTTATCATGGATCCTTCTTTGCATACATAAATTTTTCTCTGTAAATCTAAATTTTTGGAATTTTGCCACCATATTGAAATTTAGGGGCTTAGTTATATTTATAGTAACATGCATCCTATCACAACAACATCGACAATAACAAACTAACGAGAGCTCCTCCCATGTCCTTGAAGGTTTGATATCTCTAGAAGAGAGTGGGCACACTAAAGACATCAATCCAAAAAATAATAGTTCTTGGGAAATCATCACAAACTCTTGGCCTCCATCTCTCTAAAGAGAAGGACCACAAGTTGAATAGTATTGGGAAGCGACGAAAAACCTTAAGGAGATTCTCCTATGACTCAAAGTCAAATTGAAAACGATCTCTTCCCAGTTTTAGGCTTCTCACACGCACTTCAACATCCCACACTCGTTCACTCGGCATGAGGGAAATCAGAGCATCTATGTTTCTACATTCATGGAAAATTCTTCCAACCAAGGAGAGTTTGAATTCTCGATATGGTCTGAGAAATTAAAATTTTAAATGATGACAAGCTCTTCATCATCTTCATCTAGTTCACTGTTGTTGGCTGAAGAGACTGAAACTTCCTTTTCTTTTTCTTGTGGATGGGTCTCCACCAACTAGGATTGTGTCTTGAATGTTTTTCGGAAGCCATTATAGCATAAAGAACTTCCAAAAAGCAGGTATCATAGAGATCTTTGAGGTAGCAGGTAAGTGGCAGCGAAAGAAGAAAGGGGAAAGTGGAATACAGTGGTTTGAAGGGACAACAGGGTCGGAAACTACGAACAAGGAGAAGATGAAGTAAAAAGAAAGAACAAATAAATGGCTTAGATCATGGTGAATAGAATTACAAACATCCAAAGTAAGATGCAGGGTTGAAAAGAGGAAGATTTAACAAGGCAAATTATGAAACAAGCGCCGGAAAAGAGACTCGCTGGAGGTAGGTACGGTGGTGGGATTCAAAAGGAGGTCGACGACTTTCTCCTTGGAAAATCTTATATGAGAGACATTATTTGAGCATAATAATTAAAAGTATTCAATTTACATTTCGTGCCAGATTAAAATACGTTGTAAACAAAACATATGGTTGGAGCGAATTATACAACGATGGCTATCCACTAACTTTTAGCTACTTTTCTAATATTTTCAAGTAATATATAAAGTAAAAGTTAAATATATCAGTAAATACAACATACATTTTTTTGGTCCACAAATTCTCTTTCATTTATGGGTGATGATTTACAATTTTACATAGCTTATTTTATGAAGGGCTAAACCAAACTAAAAAGAAAACCAAAATATAACACTTTAAGCTAAACACGTGTGTCATTATTATCCATTCATAGACTTCTTGAAGTCTCTTTATTTGTATACACACTTTAAGCTAAAACTCATCACCCTTTTCCTTCCTCGCTATCATTTCTCTGAAGCTAACTATCTTTCGTTTGTTGTTAAAAACTACGAATCATCTCTCACTCAGCATAACCTAGTGAAACTATGTTTTTGTAACTCTGGATAACCTTGTAAAATTGTGTTGGTTTGTAAAACATAAAATTAACAAACATAACATAGATAACTTCGACATAAGATTTTCGCAAACAAACAACCCAAACATAGATAAAGGATCCCCAAACAAACATAGAGGATCCCAAACATAGATAAATAAGTTCATAACACAAATGAAAACCGAACATACATGTCTTTTAATGAGAATCTGAACCCGAACCCTTCACTAGTCCCTTTAGCTCAACAATGTCTTTATGCATTTCGCGAATCTGATATTCCAGCACATATTGTCTCTCATCCTTCTTACGAGTGTCGTTCTTCAACATTTCAGTCTCATCTCTGAGAGCGTAAATAACACTTATGCGAACTAGTAGTCATCATTTTTAAAGACTTTGCATAAGTAGAAACCTTTTTCCTTGCTCGTCAGTTTCCATTTTGATTCCTCCAGCACAGGCACATATGTCGGGTATGTCGTAGTTTTCCTCCGACACGGCAAAAAGCCAATCAAATTCCTGTTTTGCCAGCTTCATATCGGCATAGTAAGGATCTTGCTCCGATATTTCTGACGTCATTTTCAACCACTCTATAGAGAAAGGTGACTCAAGAGATTAAAGGTGAAACTCGTAATTGAATTATCCAGTTATACTATCCGATGAAGAGCGACATGAAAATGTGAAAAGAGATTCAAATCGATCGGGAAACATCGAAAGCTAGACTCACCCAAGAGTGGGACACCTTAGATTTTACTGAAATCAAAGAGATTGTGGCTCGCGAATCGCCCTTAGAATCGCCAGCGAGAGCACCTAGGGATTTAGTTGTTGTTGGGAGATGTCGATGATGAGACAATAGAAGAATTAGAAGAATTGGGGAATCTTTGTAAATAATCTAGGTTGCATATGGGGGGAAATAAAAAAAATTAGTCTATTAGGGGAAATTTAAAAATATCAATTTTGGGGGGGAGGGGGAAGAGAAGCGTAGTTTTTTTTATCATGTGAAAAATGGTGTAGTCTTTTTAATCAATATCACACGTGGCGTAACCTTCTTCTTGTCTAAGTTATCCCCAAAACTTGAGTTATACTTTCTACAAAAAAAGTTGTACTTTTGACAATATTCATTATAATAAGTTATACTTAACATTAAGCTAGCAATTATTGGTTATACATGTGATTTTAGGTCATTTGGAAACATTTTCTACGTGTCCATTTTAAAATATTTGGAAAAACATTATTGTTTCAACTATCGCATGGGTCACATCACATGGTTAATATTAACAAACTCATCATAATAGTGTAATGTGTATCATGGAAAATGTGAAGAATATCTATCCAAAAATTTGCCTAATTAATTATTTTGAATAGTAACTAGACAAATGATACATTTTACATTTTTCCTCCAAAGTTAGATACTTAGTCTGTTATGTTGTTTTTTCGTAGTTCTTCGAATAGAGATAAATCAATAAACGAAAATGCAGTTGCACCATTACGAAAAAAGTTAAATTGAATTATACAATCATAGACACAAACTATACTTGTCTACAACTCTCACTCTCGAACCAACTAGCCAAATTTCTACCTGGAACCGTTTTATTCTTTTTACGACGACGTTAATCAACTGATGAATACATTTTTCTGACATCTTCCCTTTTTTGTGTACGTTGGAGGATAGACACATAATTTTTTAATATGGATCGGAAGAATCCACTTATCCTCATCAGGCATGGATAAATCATCCTGCAATATGTCATAGCCAACTGAGATACCATGTGATATGGAGAGCACAAACCATAAAAATCACGTAAGTTCGTTGGTCTAATTTCCTGCTTCAATAACTTCATGGTAGCGACAATTGCATGGACACAAGTAGGGGTGTTCAATATAGATATCGGTTCGGTTTTTCGGTTAGTAAAAAATCGTTATCATATTATAACCATATCTACTTTGGTTTGGTTTGGTTTGGATACAATCGGTTTTCGTTTTTTTTGTTTTAAATCGTAAACCATAAATATGTGTTGTTTAATTTTAAATTTTTGAATTTTGCTTTTGGTAAAGTGATAATTAATTATAACATATAAAATATTAACAGCATTGTTTAAACTAAAAAAATATATGGGTCATATATTTATATAAATATTGTTCGTGATAGGAACAATAAAACAAAGTTATTAAGGATTATAATAATAATAATCACAGAAAAACATTAAACTCAACATTTATTCTATTTGATATTAGATTACTATATTATTTTAAACTAAACTTTGTAAATTTCAAAATTATATTGTTCATAGTATATAAATTGTTTTAAATTTTAGTGTATATTATATATTATTATATTCAAATTTTATACTAATCGGTTTTTTCAGTTTAATCGGCTTTTTCGGTTAATATCCAAACCATATCCGTGTCCACGGTTTTTAAAAAATCACATCCGTACAGTTAATATGGTATAACCATATCCGTACCATATGCTCTATTTCAGTTCGGTTCGGTTCAGTTTGGATCGGTTTTACCACATTGAACACCCCTGGACACAAGGACATTTTTCCATGTCTAAATATCTGGAACAACAAATTTTGTTTTTCAAGTTCACCACATATGTCTTACCGTCACGACCAAAGACAAAATATTCAAGCGAAAATGCATTTAGCTCAGTGACTGATAGTTTCATGGAAATTTCACATCTCTCATGTACTTTATTATCCACATACAACACCAACTTATGCTCGTAAGTACCGTAAATAGATTCATTTCTGTGTTTGTTAAACCATCCAGAGATTCTTCCAATAATCGCATCAAGATAAGGTAGCAACGAGTACTTCTTTTGTTTCACAAAGATATCATTCATGGACTCCACAAAATTGGTGGTATATATAGTACCTTTCTCTGGGAAAATAACATTTTGCCTCTTCGATACTACCATGAAGATACTCCGCAAGAGCATGATACCTTCTCCAAAACTCACGTATTGTTGTTGGAATTCAACCACTACGTAAATCTGAGTAATTTCTTTGAACTTTCTTGCAACTTCATCTTCGCTAACATATGAAATTTTTGATATGATATTCTGGGACAAATGAAAAATAAGATACCCATGTTTCGAGCTTGGGTACACCTCGCCAACTGCCTTGATGAGGCTCACATTTCTGTCGAAAACGAAAACCAATTTATGACTAATTGGTATGATAGTTTCCAAAGTGTTGAAAAACCATGTTCAACTAGCCTCTTTTTCTCCATCAACCACAACAAATGCAATGGGATAATTGTGACGATTTCCATCTCGAGTTGTCGGAAAAATCAGCACACCACCATGTTCAGTCTTAAGAAAAGTTGCATCCACAACGATGACTTTCCTCATAACTTGAAACCCTTCAATTGAAGCTCCTAAAGCAAAAAATAGGTACTTGAATCTTTTCTCCTCATCTAATACCAGACTTTTTTTTATTCCGAGATTCACCTTCTCTAACATGTAGAGGTAAAAATGCAACTTCTTAAAATTTTCTTCAGGACTGCCACGCACATCCATAGCAGCTTGTTTTTCCTTCTCAAATCTCAATGCGGTTGAATATGACACTTTGATGGCTCAGGTTTTCACCTAAGAAATCACTGCAAGCGTACAGTTAAGTACGTTTTAGTGGTTCGGGTNAAAGAACTGTTGAATCAAATACGGGCTAAGGCGGAAAAGAAGGTTTGGTAAAAGGAAACTAAATTCGAAAACAAAGAAAGAAAGCAATGAAAACAAGAGTTGTAAATCAATTTGGGGAAGACG
>OVAN01008157.1:0-18580 GCA_900406275.1 Anastatica hierochuntica | reverse complement strand
CCATCAAACTCCCAGTGATAGCTGGAGGAGTTATGAAAATGGTTAACTTCGCAGTAATCGACACACTGGCCCCATTTCATGCGATACTCGGGAGACCGTGGATTCATAAGATGCGAGCGGTAGCTTCAACGTATCACCAATGTGTGAAATTCCCAACCCCAACAGGGGTAGCTACAATACAAGGTAGCCAGAAAATATCAGGAATTTGCTACTTAGGAGGGTTCCAAATTATAAAGGAATCCCCTCAATAGCAATTACAGATTCGGGAACAGAAGGCGATGCAACAAAACATTCGAGGCCCTCCACGGAACCTCACCGAACAAGTTTGCATCGATCCTGCTCACCTCGAAAAATGTGTATGCATCGGGTCGGAGTTACCTGCCCGCGTCAAAGACAAACTCATACATTTCCTCGCAGAGAACGTCTGAACCTTCGCTTGGACCACCCGCGACATGAAAGGGATCGACCCGCAGGTAACGACACATAAGCTAAATGTAGACCCGACGTTTAAACCTATCAAGCAAAAGAGGCGTAAGCTCGGCCTCGAAAAGGCTCAAGCAGTCAACGATGACGTCGACCGACTAATGAAGGCTGACGCTATCAAAGAATTCCACTATCCTGACTAGCTAGCCAATCCAGTGGTCGTCAAAAACAAAAACCGGAAGTGGAGGACTTGTGTAGACTTCACAGACTTAAACAAAGCATGTCCAAAAGACAGCTTCCCGTTACCCCACATCGACCGATTAGTCGAGGCCCCCACAGGCCATCAGTTGCTATCCTTCATGGACGCTTTCTCGGGATACAATCAAATAATAATGGACCCAGATGACCAAGAAAAAACCGCTTTTATAACAAAACGTGGTGGGGCCTACTGTTATAATGTTATGCCGTTTGGACTAAAAAATGCTGGAGCCACTTACTAAAGGCTCGTGAACAAAATGTTCGCCGAACAACTTGGAAAAACAATGAAAGTCTATATAGATGACATGCTCGTCAAGTCCACCAACGGGGATGACCATGTCAATCATCTCAAAGAATGATTCGATATCCTCAACAAATACGACATGAAACTCAATTCTGCCAAGTGCACCTTCGGGGTACCCTCTGGGGAATTTCTCGGGTACCTCGTCACGGAGCGAGGAATCGAAGCTAACCCAAACCAAATAGCTACCTTCCTAGAAATGTCGTCACCAAGAACGACCAGGGAGGTGCAAAGGCTAACGGGACATATCGCAACTTTGAATCGATTCATCTCCTGATCAACTAACAAGTGTCTTCCGTTCTATAGTCTCCTACGGAACCACAAAAAGTTCCTGTGGGACGAAGAATGCGAAGAAGCCTTCAGGCAACTCAAATCCTACCTTTCCCAGCCTCCGATCCTTTCCAAACCCGTTGAAGGGGAACCTTTGTACCTTTATATCGCCGTTTCCCCAGCGACGGTGAGCGGAGTGCCGGTGAGGGAGGAGCAGAACAAACAGAAACCTGTTTATTATACCAGCAAAAGTCTTGTAGATGCCGAAACACGATATTCAGCTATGGAGAAACTGGCCCTGGCAGTTGTCACGACAGCTAGGAAACTCCGGCCGTATTTCCAATCACACTCGGTCGTCGTAATGACATCTCAACCTTTGCGCTCAATATTGCACAGCCTTAGCCAGTCCGGACGCCTCGCTAAGTGGGCCATTGAGCTCAGCGAGTACGACATCGAATACCGACCAAGAACGGCAGCTAAAGCCCAGGTTCTAGCGGACTTTGTCATCGAGCTAGCCACCGAATACATGGCCGCAGACTCCACAGCCCCAAAATGGACGCTCCACGTCGACGGAGCCTCCTCGAAGCAGGGGTCCGGGATTGACCTAAGGCTAGCCTCCTCGACGGGAAAAATAATAGAACAATCTTACATACTAGGCTTCAACGCCTCCAACAATGAGACCGAATACGAAGCATTGATCGCGGGTCTGAAGCTCGCAATAGGACTCGGGATCCGAGAGTTGAATGCTTACAATGATTCCCAGTTAGTAGCTAGCCAGTTTCACGGAGAATACGAAACGAGGGACGAGCGAATGGGGTGATACCTCGAGGTTGTTCAAAACCTCGCTAAACAGTTCGATAAATTCGAACTTACGAAGATCCCACGCGGAGAAAACTCCTCCGCTGACGCTTTAGCCGCATTAGCATCTACCTCCGATCCCCTCGTCAAAAGAATAATACCCGTGGAAGGTATAGAAAAGCCCATCATTGACATAGCGACAAAAGATGCAATCAAACCTAGCCCAGAAGAACACAAAGAGGAGGCTCAACCCCTAGGACTAGCTACCGCAGTTGTCCAACACGAGTCCCTCACTCAAGTCTTCACCACCTTTTGGTTCTCAAAAACCAAAACTCGTAGCATCAAAAGGCGAGCTTGTCTCTTGGGACACGACTCGGAGCTCCGAATTAAATAGCAATACTGAAGGCATTCCTGAGAACAGAGCCTCCGAGGAGCCTGATTCTCAGAATACCTCTGGGGGCACGATCCCGACTCATGAAGAGTTAGGGAGCGATCTGGAACCCGAACCTGCGCAAGCTACTGCTCCATCCTTCCACGACAAGGTACTCGGAAGATTGGATTGGCGAATCCCAATTATGCAATACATTCAGGAGGGTATCCCCCCCCCCCCCCAATAAGTGGGAAGCTCGAAAACTCAAGGCATTAAGCGCAAGGTATTTCATAATTTAATCCAATCTCTACAAGCGAAGCATTTTAGGACCATACCTCAGATGTGTCCATGGCCTTGACACCCTTAAACTCATGGCAGAGTTGCATGAAGGCTCGTGTGGGAACCACTCGGGGGGTCGAGCACTAGCCATTCAAATTAAGAGACAAGGCTACTTCTGGCCAACTATAATCGCAGATTGCGAAACCTACTCCGCCCAATGCGACAAGTGTCAGAGGCACGCCCCGATCATCCATCAGCCGACTGAAAATCTATCTTCAATATCGGCACCTTATCCCTTTATGAGATGGTCCATGGATTTCATCGGTCCATTCGTGCCTTCGGGCGAACGAAAGAAGCTACGCTTCGTATTAGTTTTAGCTGACTACTTTACGAAATGGATTGAGGCAGAGGCCCTCCAGCAAGTCACAAGGGTCGAGGTAGAAGCCTCCATATGGCGAGATATTGTATGTCGCCATGGAGTTCTGTACGAAATCGTCACCGACAATAGAACCCAGTTCACATCAGACGATTTCAGAGCATTCTGCGATACTCAGAACATACGCCTCACCACTTCCACTCCGAGGTACCCCCAAGGGAACGGTCACGCGGAGGCCGCTAATAAATCGGTATTAGCCAACCTCAAGAAGCGCTTTGGAACCTCGAAAAAGTCTTGGGCCGACAGACTGTCGGAGGTCTTGTGGGCGTGTCGAACCACCCCGCGAAGGGCAACTGAAGAGACCCCTTTCTCTCTAGCCTACGGGATGGAAGCCATCGTTACCGCCGAAGTTTCCATTGGGAGCCTCCGACGGAGCCTATGTACCTCGAACTCGGCAACCAACGACCAATTGCTCCTGGACAACCTCGACTTGATCGAGGAACGACGAGATCAAGCCTTTGCCCGCATCCAAAACTACCAGCAGGCAATGACACGACATTACAACTCCAAGTTCAAGTCACGAAGAGTCGTGGTTGGTGATCTTGTACTATGAAAAGTATTCGAAAACACTAAAGAGCGAGGCGCGGGAAAACTCGGGACCGATTGGGAAGGTCCATACCGGATCACCCACGTGGTAAGACCCAGCGTCTATAAGCTTGTAAAGGTATAAATCGGGGTACCAGAAATACGGTCATGGAACGCCATGAATCTAAAAATATACTACCATTAGGTACTCAAAAAATCAAACTACGTTAGGCTTGATCCCTTGACAGGGTACGTAGGCAGCTTCTTCAACAAGCGCAACCCCACCTCACCGAGAAACCATTACCTCAGTGAGTCAGATGTCTCGCCATCGAGCAACTGACTCTTGAACCACAACACATCCATACCATCTGACTTTGAGTATTATTGCATACACTGTTCATAACAAAATCAGGATTCTAAATTTATCTAAGGTCTTGAAATCCTATCAAAGAAAATCAGGTTCCTAGAAACCTAAATTTATCTAAGGTCTTGAAATCCTATCAAAGAAAACCAGGTTCCTAGAAACCTAAATTTATCTAAGGTCTTAAAATCTTATCAAAGAAAATCAGGTTCCTAGAAACCTAAATTCATCAAAGGTCTTAAAATCCTATCAAAGAAAATCAGGTTCCTAGAAACCTAAATCTATTTAAGGTCTTAAAATCCGATCAAAGAAAATCAGGTTCCTAGAAACCTAAATTTATCAAAGGTCTTAAAATCCTATCTAAGAAAGCCAGGTTCGTAGAAACCTAAATTTATCTAAGGTCTTAAAATCCTATCAGAGAAAATCAGGTTCCTAGAAACCTAAATTTGCCAAAAGTCTCGGAATCCTATCAAACAAAACTAGGCTCATAGAAGCCTAAAACGTCGCGAAAAGCTATGAGAACTGATCAAGTCGCTTGGGTCCCTAGAACCCTGAGCATGAGAAATATACTCGAAGTCTGTAGAGACTAAGTCCTATCCAGCTCAAGGATTCAAAAGCCNGCCCCCCCCCCCCCCCTTTTAGTCCTCTTTGAAACCCGGATTGCGACCGAAGCTTTAGAAAGGCGTCAATAGAGTTGTTCAGAACATTTAAGTAGGACTAGAGCCTTAAAGGCAAAGGAACCGCCTCGAAATTGAAGACAATGGATAGGTCTCCTAACTAAAAAGACTAAAGAATATGTATTAAGTCATAAGTCTGACAAATACTATCAGGTCATGTTTAGAAAAACAGTCACACTACAAAGTAAAAACCCGAAATACTTAATAAATACATCAAAATGCAACGAAAGGTCTAAGAGTTTAAAAGCCTATCCATGCTCTGAGTTTTAGAGTTTAAAAGCCTCTCCAGGCTCCGAGTTTTAGATTTTAAAAGCCTCTCCAGGCTCTAAGACTACACGTTTAGAAGCCTCTCCGGGCCAAAAAAAAAAAGATAAGAGTCTAGAGGAATAACAAAAGAACTTAAATTCTTTAAACTAGGAGGTATCAAGCATCATGGGTGGCAGCAGTCGGAACCTCTGGATCCTCCATCTCTTGATCACGAACCTCACCAGCCTCTGGAGGCCATTGATCAGGCTCGTGGTCAGCATTCCAGTCCAACATTACAGTCTCCACGGGTCCTAAGCTGCCCGATAGCTGAGGCAGAGAAAGCTTTGACACAAAAAAGTTAGATACCTGGGACTTATCGAGATCAGTAACGACGGCTGGAAGCAGAGACACCAGACGGTCATACTCAGCTTAGGCGCTCTCAATCTCTTTAGAAATAAGTCCAGCTAACAGTTCAATGTTAGCATGAACCTCTTGAGCGTAGATCTGGATTGAAACTTCCTCCTTTTTCTTGTGAAATTTCTCTTTAATTGAACCTAACACTTTCTCATATGCTCCAACCACCTCCTTTTTGCCAGCTCTCACAGCACGCTTGACCTCAACTTCTTTATTAGCAAGCAGGTCCTTGTTTGATAAGATAAGCTCATTAACCTGAGCATCGACAGTTCGTTTGGTACCTTCCAGAGCCAGGATCCTGTTCCCTTTCACTTTAAGCTCTAAGGACAGGTCAGCAATCTTCCCCTCACAGACCTCCAGCTGGGACATCAGTTCCCCGACCTGAGCCTGGAGCTTCAGAGCATCAGCCCGGGAGCGATCAATCATGTCCCTAGTTTCCTGAAACGCAACCTTCACATACTCAACTTCTTGAACATCTGGGAAGCCATCAAAAAGACCTTCATACCTCACTGTAGACCGATTAATAGCACTAGCCAGCTATAGATGGCAAGACCGCCAGTTAAGATCATCGTCAGATGAGCAAAAAAAAATATAATAATAATAAGAAATATGCATGTATCAATAAAAGCATGAATTACCTGGCCCAAGTGATAGGACACATCCAGGTACCCGGCCTTGTTCCTCAAGTTGTTTATGGCAGGAAAAGGGCACCCTGGTTGCTTCATGTGTCTCATCTGGGTGGCTAACCCCCAGTTGTCCTCGAGCACGGAGCGTGGACCAGAATGTGTGAAACTCCATGCCCCTTGGCCGCTCCTGGAAGAAGAAGAGGAAGGCCTAGCCGTCTTATCACCTAAGTTAGAGCGGACCCTCTTGGCAGATGGATGGTCTGACTCTTGACTCCCCCTAGATACACGAGGATCGGCCTCAGTCCTCTGAGGAATGTTGTCATCAATAATAGCGACTTCTTTTCCGCGATGGTCAGGTCCCACTGGCTCCTGAGTTTCAGTCCTAACATCCCTACCTTGAGGCATCGAGGTATCCTTGCTCACAGAGATGGGGACTGCAGCAGTTGGAGGTCTAGATGAACCATCGTCTAGTATCTTCCTGATCGAGGCTCGGAAAGAGCCAGCAGAGGCCTTATCGTTGAGGCTACCACGAGACTGAGAGACTTCGGAGGGCCTGTGTTGGCGAGATCTGGCATCAGTAGATCGGAAGGAAGGCTGAAGAGGCATGTTCTTGGTAGCTTCGGAGCTGCGAATTCCGGTGGAAATATCAATCGGGGTCTCGTCTTCGGAAACTACAAAAACAGGTTTCCCATCAAGGATGGTTAAATACCGCATATAAGGGAAAGGCTGAAGCTAGACAAGGGGGGAAACCTCACCTTCTAGTTGGCTAACAAGAATCGGATCAGGAAGAGAAAGTCTATAAAGTTCTTGAAATCGGGCTTTGCGGATCCTAAGGGAAGGGAAGGCAGACCAGTTGGGGGAGCCTTGCTTCAGTCTCCTTACCAGTGCCCTAACAAGTTTGAGCGATAGCTGAGGAGGGTCCGTAAAGCCTGAAACAAAAAAAACTATCCGTTAGAAGGAAACCAATAAAAAGTAATAAGATGTCGACATTACAGGGATATCCCTAACCAAGAAAACGACCCCAAGAAGTACGCATCATGCGACCATCGGGGACTGTAGAAGGGTCAATTTTCACAAAGAAGAATTTCTGCCTCCAAAATTCGTCATTCACGGTGAAAGACAAGATCCCTCGACCAGGGCGTGCCGAGAGGTAGTAGGTACCTCCGGCTCCCTTCGTCGGGTTACTCTCCTTGATAGTATAAAGGTTAACAAGGTCCTGGATTCCAAATTCGATCCCCTCTTCCCTAGACCTAGTGATTAAGCCTAGAACTACCCTGATTACAGAGGGACAGAGCTGGGGAAGGGCTAGTCCATAGCGGTCAAGCAAATCCAGAAGAAGGGTTGGAAGAGGGAATCGAAGGTGGGATTTTGTGATGTAGTTTTCATGAATACATAACCATCCTGGAGGGGCCTATTAAGGGGTTTCGAGAGGCAAAGCAACAGCCATCAACTCCTTGGAGGCCCCAGCCGTAGCCATCAGGTTGCAAACCTCCTGATGGGACAGACTCGAGGGCTGGTGGGGACCAAAAGTCACAGCCCCAGGTTCGGAGATCGTAAGAGCCCTAGCCACCATCTCTGTTTTGATAGCGACGACAGTAGCCTTGTCGATAATCGCCTTTTTACCCCGTTTGCGCCTCTGGGCCCCGCGAGGAGCCGCAGAACTCCTAGCGTCGCTTCTAGTAGACTCCATGTCGAGAACAGTAGAAGAAGATAGCAGGAAAAGGAAACCCTAAAGAGTTGGCTAATGGGGCTAAGAGGGAGGAAGAAGATTGTCTCTAAGCAGATATAAAAGAAAAACAAAACAAAACAAAAACGATGATGATTATGGGGAAGCTGAAGAGAGAAGTTTACCTTGGGGATCGTGAAGTTGTGATAATGGGGTTGAACAGTTAATGGCTGATTTATAGCCTCTCGAGTTAATGCGTTTCCCAAGGTAAAACTTTTCGTCTTCCTTCAAATCTCAAGCGTTCGATTAAACGCGAAAGATTTGGGCCACTAGTTTCGAAGGCTGAATCTCCACGTGGAGATCAGAGGTTACCAGACTGCATGAAGAAATTATTACAAAATCTAAATTTGATTTGCGTCTAAACCTAGGAAGGCATCTAGGTTTAGGCGCAGGGGGCAACTGCTGGGTCTGATCCTGACGAGGCCCATTAAAAGGAAGAGAGAAGAAGAGAGTAAGAAGAGTTGATGGGCTAGCAAATAAGTAGGCCCATTACGCTAACAAACGGAAGGAGGCTGAAGGACGACATCGTTTTGCCAAGTCAAAGAGGTTACTAACCTCCGAGATATCTCCGGAGAAAGATGGGGGTAGCTGGAGACCTAGCCAGAGAAGGAGGATCGAGAACTACAAAAGGGGAGAGCGTCGAGAGAGCGAGGGCTGGACACTTTTCTCTTTAGCTTTAGATAATTCGATACTTGTACCTCTATTCTTCTTGACTCTTATTCTTTTGTAAGCTATTATTCATAAAGTCATAAATCGAAGGCTATTTTCAGTCTGCATCCATCTAGTTAGCTCAAACGGGATTCGCCCCACTTCGTTCCATAAATCTTTTCTTTCTTAAATCCAACCTAGGATAATTGTGAGATCTAATCCTCACAAAAAAAGCATCACTAGAAACACTGTCGGTAAAAAAAGGACATGACTTATTAACTATTGCTTCTAGTCATCAACAATGAACATTCATCCTTCATCCTATCGTTCATTTATGTCAGCTACGACGAAACAAATAAAAAGGCTTTTCTAGAAAAAGTTGAGCCTACATTCGAATATTACCTGCAAATTTTCGGTATAAGGTTTTTAAATCCTACTGGTTGGGCTTTAAACTTTGACATTAACCCATTATGTCTTGCGACTTACTTAGAACATCTTTAAAAGAGTCTCTAAATTTTCAAATATGAAAATTTTTACTCTCCAAAAAAAATTTTCAAAACTTCAAATTTGAAGTTTTAAGTAGTAAAACTTCATATTTGAAGTTTCATTTTCAAATCTTCAAATTTGAAATTTCATAGTTTTTATTTTCATTTTAGTCTATAATTATACAACATACTTTTTATTCTTAAAAGTTTTGTTGATTATCGTTTTAATCCTTGAATATTTTATATCTCATAATATTTCAAATATTTTCTTATAAATGTAATTTTTACACATAAAATTAAATAAAAACTTTAAATGAGACTAAAAATATTTTATAACAAGACTTGTACAACAACAATATTTTCTTTTGTTCACCATACAACAACAATGTTATAACTAGATTTTATGGAATAATCTGGTATTTTTCTTGTAGTTTAATATTTAATTTTGTAATTCTATGTAAAACTTTAATATTTTAGAGTAATTTTTTATTAATTAATATTGTTGTAATAATTTTGCAGATGTGTTAGTTATTTATAAATGTTTAATGAATTTAAAATTAGTTATGATAAATATAGAAACCATAATGCAAAATACAAATATTTTTGAGATTAAATTTGAAGTATTGCTTTTGGAAAAAAACATCTCCGTAAAATTTTGGAAACTTTAAAACGAAGAGTTTTTTAGAGATGCCGTTAGTTAACTAAAAAACTATGTCGTTTGATTTATGCTTCCACGAATCATGCATTATATCCAGTAAAAAGGTAGAAAGATAATAATATTCTCTCTTTTGGAAAAAAAAGATAATAATATTCTCTCTATTCTCTGCCTCGGATCTACGCAACTTTTAACCCTAGTCAATTTTTAACCTAACTACAGTTAACTTAAACGTCTCATGATTCTTACACGTGTAAAACTCGACGGTCACTAATACAACCCCTCTCTCTATATGAATCCCCTCTCTGTAACATTGTATGCAAAATCGCAACCAAAACCCTAATCTCTCATCACTCACAACACACAGATTTTCAAAATGCCTAACCCTAAAGTTTTCTTCGATATGACCGTCGGCAACAAATCAGTCGGTAGGATCGTGATGGAGCTCTTCGCCGACACCACACCAGACACGGCAGAGAATTTCCGTGCTCTCTGTACCGGCGAGAAAGGAGTCGGGAAGAGCGGAAAGCCACTCCACTACAAGGGATCGAAATTTCACCGTGTGATCCCAGGATTCATGTGCCAAGGAGGAGATTTCACCGCCGGGAACGGAACAGGAGGCGAATCGATCTACGGGATGAAGTTTAAGGACGAGAACTTCGTGAAGAAGCACACCGGTCCAGGTATTCTCTCCATGGCTAACGCTGGTCCAAACACTAACGGATCTCAGTTTTTCATCTGTACTGAGAAGACATCGTGGCTCGATGGTAAGCACGTTGTGTTTGGTCAAGTCGTGGAAGGGATGAATGTTGTTAGGGAGATTGAGAAGGTTGGATCTGACTCTGGGAGGACTAAGGAAACTGTTGTGATTGCTGATTGTGGTCAGATTTCTTAGATCTGAGAGAGAGACTGAATCAATGGTAGTAGCTATGTGTTGTTTTTCTTTTTCTTTTGAAATCTATCGTGTGTGTCTTCTTATGTTCTTGGTTTCTGCTTCTGCTTAGCTTGACTACCATTGATTATGAATAATTTATTTCAGTTGTTATTCCAATAATAACTTGCTTAAAACATTGTTATCAAGTATTTTAACATGGATTCTTATTAGAATTGTCAAACTCTATATTTTAAAAATCTTTTGTGGAAGTAGTGAAAGTAGACTTGTTCCTTATCCAAAGTACGACAATTTTCGTCTTTATCTAATCGTAAGAATCTATGATATTTTGACCAACAAAAATTATGAATTAGATGTGTTTTGTCGGTTATTTTGCATTTCATGGATCAAATTGGGCGAAACTTGAAGCCCACATGGTGATGTGTAGTCACGGCCCATTATGCATAATTTTGTTTTTATCAACCAATTCATTAACTTAAATTATCACCCCGGGAAAAAATATCCGGTCTTTTCACGTGTCTACAATTTGTTTTCAAATCTTGACAATAGCCTATGAATTTTTTTTCTCGTCCATAACGGTGCTCCGTAATAAATTTTGGGTCGAAACTAGGTGGACATAATAATTGAGAACGAAGAACCAAATCGAAAAAATAAAAAATAACCGAACAGAAACCGAACCAGAGTAGGAAAATAGCCGAACGGTTTTAACTTTTGAAAATCGAAAAAATCAAAACCGAACCGATAGCGAACGAGAAACCAAAATAACTGAAAGTATATAAAAATACCGGAAAATACCCAAAAGTAGCCGAATATATATCCAAAAATATCCGAAAATACTCAAAAATAACCAAAAAATTCAAAAATATTCGAACACTAATACACGAATTGTTACTTAATTAAAACAGAACCGAACCGAAACCAGAACCGCATCGAAATATTTTAAGAACGGGAATGGTACCAAATTTTGAGAATCGGAATGGTTCCAATTTTTGAGAATCGGAAGAACTGAGAACCGTAAGAACCGAACTGAAACCGAACAGGTAACTGAACGCCCAGACCAAGTCGAAACAATACTTTCCCACCCAAAAGATAAAAAAATATGGTTTTCCAAAAAAAAGTGGATGAGTCTTCCTAAAATACCTTCATTTGAAGACCCTTGCCACCGATGAGTTAAGATATGAGTACATCCTCCAAAGTTGCTTAGCCAACATAGCTGAATTAAGTGATTCTAATGATTCAAAGCCCAACCCTCCCCTTTCTTCTTTCGGGAAACATAATTTTTCACATGCAAACCAGTGAAGATTGCGACCACCAGAACTCTACGAAAATTTGGAAATGACACCCATTAGTTTTGAAATTAACTCCTTGGAGAACTTGAAACATGACATAACATAAGTTGGAAGTGCCATAGCCACCGACCTGATCAGAATATTTTTACTACCTTTGGATAAAAACTTTGACGTCCATCCACTAATCTTATTATGAAGCCATTTCGTAATATAATTACAAGTTTTACTTTTAGACCCTCATAGACTCACGGAAATCCCTAAATGATCACTCATTCCCCCCTTCCTTACTAATACCTAGTACGTTTCGTAAATTATAAGTCCTTTGTTTGATCAAGGACGTTTTTTTCCGAACATATTTGAAGACTTTTCAAAATTAATCACCTGACCTGAGGTTTTCAATGCTTCCTTAGAACTTCCAAAATCACCTAGCTTGGTCCTCCTCAACCTTACAAGAAAAACAGACTGTCATCCACACACAATAAATGAGTTATAGATGGGCTATCTCTGGCTATCTTATATGGACCATTTTATTTTATTTCATTATTAAAAAACGAAGTCAACCCACCACTACTACCACCTCGCGGTTCAAATTATCATAACCAAATTGTTATTTAAATTTAGATAAAAAACAAATATTGTTTTTTTTTATTAGAACATCACATCCGACTTAAATTTCTTCTAGTTTTTTTTCCAAATACTCCACTGTCATGTAATTCCCTATATATTGACAGTTCTAACTCAGGATCTTCACGCTTGATTTTATTTTATATTTTATATCCTAAACTTTATTTGGTAAGAAAAATATTTTAAAAAGAATTGATTTTGGTTGATCCATCCAGACTAATTTTACATAATACTATTGAATCAAACAATCACACCAAAGAATCGATTAAAAGAATTACTCTCTTTTATTCCTCTCAAATCGAAAATCTCTTACAAAAACTCTTGTTCATCAGGACTCGATGACAAGTTATTTTTATGTATTCTAATTCCTAAACCAAAAAGGAAAAGTCTTATAATTTAGATAACTACTAGAAATTTTTCTAATTATGTTCTAGATAACTCCTAAAACATATCCTAAAGAAACTAGAATATTCATAGTTTGCTCTTCAAGCTAACTCGTTTAACTTATTCTTCAAGATTACTCCAACAAATACCACAACATTAGTGGTGAATTTACATTCTCAAACAAATTCATGACCAACTTAACTTATGTCACTTATTCGATCGCAAGCTTACAAAAACTCTCATGTAAACGTTTATGCAATGGTCCTAAATTTTATGAGACCGCAAGGAAGGAAAAAAAGATTGGTTTATACTTTTGCTTAATAAAACTCGATACAAAAAGTTCCAAAAACATGAAAGATAAATGTGTTATTCTTGAAATATGATTCTTTTTGCATTTTTATTTACAAATTCACTCATCAAACTTATATAGTCGACTTTTTTGCCATGCCTCTTTCGATCGATAATGTCTCCAAGTTATTTAATTTCTCTATTGACATAGTTGACCGTAAATAAGATTTTATGAGCTTCACTTTTGAAAAACTTCTTTCTGCAGAGGCAAGTGAAACTGATGTCATCATCATTATGCGATATGCAGTCCATGTGTTTGGATAACAAGTTTCCATCTTTTATAAAAAATCTAACACCTCAACAACCTTTTGATTTCCTTTTGGTAAACTCCATTTCAAAAGCTTTAACTCCACAAATAACTCACTACCATCAATGTCAGAATGATTACCATGTTTTAAAAAGTCTTCAAGGTTAGCACAAGAAACCATCAATTTATCATCGTTTGCTAACTTTAGCTTCTTCAAGTCGAATAAAAATCCAAAAGTCTTTTCAGAAATTTGAAGCTGATCAAACCTTGTCTCAAAAGAAATCAAACCTTGATCCACAATTTTGATAAAATAGTTGATCGTGAAGGTTTCCTCCGCTGTTAGTATCACATCTTCCCCATCTTTTTCATGGTCTTCATCATGATGTAGTTTTCTTTTACATAGACGTTTTGCTTTCACCGAGAATAAAGGATCAATTTCCATTTCAATAGCAATCCGCTCAGCTTTTGTTTTTGCTACTTGAAAACATGTTTCTCTATACTCTTTAATAAAAGAAATAAGTCCTTTAAGTTGAGCATTAGCAACATCAATATCCATATCTTCTAACTGCTAAATTTTGCTTACTTGTTAACAATAAACAAAAGTTCATACCAGATAATCATTTCAAACAAAAACTCAAAACTCCATATTCCATGAATTTCAGTCATTGCAAGCCTCAACATCACTTCTTGTTATCGGACTATCAATATTTCTTATCAAGTACAACATAACTTCTCGTATCGGAGGAGCTTAAAATCATATAGCTTTAACACTTTTGACTATGCTCTCCCAACAAGTTTGTGATAATGGTTTGACTGTAATACCGTTTACAACATCTCTAAAAACTTCACAGTTATTGGTAGAAGAAGCAAACAAATAATAGATGCGCTGAAAAATTAAAAAAAAAATTGATATTGTTTCGTCGATGAAGAAGCGATATATGAAAGTACAAAAATTAAACTATGAAAACCACATGACGTGTAAGCTGCTCTTAGATTAATTTTAAGCTATCTCTTTTGAACTCCTTCATTTTTTCCTTTCATATTTGATCCAGTATCATAACCTTGCCCCTGATTGTCATTTATACTCAATCCAAGAACAACCAATACTTCTTGAAGGGTGTAAAAAAACCATCTCCTTTTTTTTTCTTGACTTTTAAGTATGCCAAAAGAATTCTTCAATTTTTGGTGTAGTCGTAGAAATATCCACACATCGGATAGCTAAGGACATTTGTTCTCTATGACTGATATCAGATGTGGTATCAAGAATAACTGAAAAATACTTTGCACATCTGATCGTCGTTAAGATAATTAGTTTAATCTCATTCCCAAGCATCTCTATCAAGTCATTTTGAATTGTGTGACTCATATAATGTAAGTGAGTTTCTCGTTTCTCAATTCGTCTAATATGTTCTTTCATCATTGGATCAAAATTTGCAAATACCTCAATCATGCCTGTGAGGGATTAAACTCACCTCTTAGATTTTGTTGATATGTTTAGATTAGAGAGAGATCTCGTGGGTTGAATTCCGTAAGAACTAGTCGAATGAAAGCTATTTGTATTGATGATTATAATCAAAACAATGAATACAAAAGAGGTTTAGTATCACGAATGATAAATGGAAAAGGAATCTGATTATCACTTATCAATGATTTTCTAAATACAACATTAATTGAAAGGTAGGTAAGTGTTTCTAGGTCGAAGATGAGTTGAAGAAGACCCTTGTGACATCCTCTTTAATAGTTGTTTTTTCAATCGAAAGCTGTTGTAACTGCCCCCGATATTGTTTGACCAGGTCCGAGACCTCTTTGCTGGTTATCGGAGACCTGACTTTCTTAGCCTTCTGTCGTTGAGACCTGGACCTCTTTTGACGAGACCTGGACCTCTTTTGACGAGACCAGTACATCTTTTAACGAGACCTGTTCGAACCTCATCTAGCTCTCCCTTGGCAGACTTGCCTTCGCTCATTTTCTTTAGCATAAGTGTGGGCTAGTGTTTAAAGCCATTAAATAATCAGTTGGACCTTGATAGGGATGAAATATGGGCCAAACAGTTGCCCCCCAGCATCCGGAGTGAGGTTCCGAGGTTTTGGATGCGAGATCATGTCCTGAATTCTATGTTTGCATGAGTCTTCTCAAGAATTACTTGATTAAGTAGTTACTCAACGAGCTGCTTCAGGAGATCATTTGGGAGATTTAGGCCCCCGTAGGAGTCTGGCTCCTTTTCGACTTTTGCTTTGGGTGGTTCAAGTTTACCTGAATACCCTTAATTGAGCCTTAAGATTACAAAGATCTCTATGAGAGGCTAAGACTTGCATGTTAGGTCCTTTTTGAACCTTTAGGTAGATGTTAGGTTTCTGAAAACCTTTGAGCGTTAGGTTTCTAGAAACCTTTGAGCGTTAGGTTTTTGGAACCCTTCGAGTATCAGGTTTCTGGAACCTTCAGGTAACAGGTTTTGGGAACTTACGAATGTCAGGTTTCGGAAACCTTCGAGCATCAGGTTTTGGAAACCTCCACGTATCAGGTTTTAACAGGTCTCGTGGACCTTTTGATAACAAGTCTCGGGGACCTTTCAATAACAGGTCTCAGGGACCTTCCGATAACAGGTCTCGGGGACCTTTTGGTAACAGGTCCTGGGGACCTTTCGATAACAGGTCTCAGGGACCTTTTGATAACAGGTCTCGGGGACCTTGGAACTTTGGTAAAGAATCCGAAGATTGAGGTAAAGGGTTTTAAGACCTTCTAGAATCAGGTTTCTAGGAAACTGAGAATTAAGATAAAGGATTTTAAGACCTTTGAACAGGTTTGTGGAAACCTTATGAACTGGTTTCTGGGAACCTGAAATTAACGTTAAGGATTTTAAGACCTTATGGACAGGTTTCTGGGAACCTGAAATTGATGTTAAGGATTTTAAGACCTTTGAAGTATCAGGCTTCTGTGAACCTGTACTTGAGTATCAGGTTCCTGGGAACCTGAAAATTGATGTAAAGGATTTTAAGACCTTTAAGGTTCAGGTTTCTGAGAACCTGAAATTGATAGTAGGATTTTAAGACCTTTAAGAGTCAGGTTTCTGGGAACCTAAAATTGAGGTAAAGGATTTTAAGACCTTTAAGAGTCAGGTTTCTGGGAACCTGAAACTGAGGTAAAGGATTTTAAGACCTTTAATTCGCCAGGTTACTGAGAACCTGAAATAGATGATAGAATTTTAAGACCTTTGAAAGAATGTCAGGTTTTTAGAACCTGAATAAATTATAAGGATTTTAAGACCTTAAGTATCAGGTTTTTTGGAACCTGAGTCTGTTGTAAGGATTTCAAGACATTAAGTATCATGTTTATTGGAACCTGAATCAGTTGTAAGGATTTCAAGACCTTAAGTATCAGGTTTATTGGAACCTGAATCATTTGTAAGGATTTCAAGACCTTAGGTATTAGGTGTTAAGTTGGACCTTCAAACGTCTGGTTCCTAAAAACTTGGATTAGACGTTAGGTCTCTTCGAACCTTTAAAGGTGAGGTTCCTAAGAACTTGGATGAGACGTTAGGTCTCTTCGGACCTTTAAATGTCAGGTTTCTGGGAACCTGAATTAGACGTTAGGTCTCTCTGAACCTTTAAATGTCAGGTTTCTAGGAACCTGGATTAGATATAAGGTCTCTCTGGACCCTTAAATGTCAGGTTTCTAGGAACCTGAATTAGGTATCAGGTCTCTCTGGACCTTTAAGTGTCAGGTTTCTAGGAACCTGCATTACATGTTAGGTTTATACGAACCTTTAAATAAGCGCCAGGTTTTTAGGAACCCGGAATAGGTGATAGGATTTTAAATCCTATGATTAAGCATCAAGTCTCTGGGGACTTGTGATTAAGTGTCAGGTCTCTGGGAACCTGAGATTGATGTTTTAACATCATGAAATCTTATAAGCAAGTGATGCTTCTTGGTTTCTTATTTCCAGGTTGCGAAGGTCTTTGACCTTTGGTTATTTATTCAGACTTGTGCATCTCTTAAACAACATACAAAGTGATTAATAAGATGGGGGCTGAACTCATCGTGTCGAGTTGCCTACGTACCCTGTCAAGGAATCAAACCTGGCGTAGTTCGATTATTTTGATAGTACCTAGTGATAATAGTTCTTGAGGTTCATGGCATTTCATGATCGTATTTGTGGTACCTCGGTTCGTACTTTTACGAGCTTGAAGACTCCGGGACGTACCACGTGGACGATCCCATATGGACCCTTCCATTTGGTACCTAAATTTACGGCGCCTCGCTCTTTGGTGTTATCAAAAACTTTTCGCAGGACAAGGTCTTCTACTACGAGTCTCTGAGGTTTCACCTTGGAGTTGTAGTGTCGAGCCATTGCCCGTTGGTAGTTTTGTATGCGAATCGTTGCCTGATTTCAGCGTTCCTCAATGAGGTCCAGGTTATCAAGCAATAACTGGTTTTGATTTAAGGGTTCGAGGTATAAAGGCTTAGTCGGAGGCTTCCGAATGAGGTTTCGGCTGGGATTACAACCTCCTTCCCATGAGCTAGAGAGAAAGGGTTTCCTCGGTAGCTCTTCTTAGGGTAGCAAGTCATGCCCATAGGGCCTTGGGTAGCTTATCCGACCAAGACTTCTTGTTGGTATCTAACCGTCTTTTGAGGTTTGCTAATACTGATTTATTAGCAGCCTCTGACTATCCGTTTCCTTAAGGATATCGAGATGTGGATGTAGTGAGGCATATGTTCTATTTTCCGTAGAAAGCTGTGAAATTGTCGGATTTAAATTGTGATCCGTTATCAGTTACGATCGCGTAAGGGACACCATGGCGACATATGATGTCTCTCCATACGAATCGTTCAACCTCGAATTTAGTTACGTGCTGGAGAGCCTCAGCTTATATCCACTTAGTGAAATAATCCGTTAAGACTAACAAGAAGCGTAGCTTCTGTTGCCCTTTTCCTGAAGCTACTAGCGGTCCTACGATATTTATAGACCATCTCATAAATGGGTATGGTGCAGATATCGAGGATAGCTTTTCCGTTGACTGATGGATAATCGGGGCATGTCTTCGACACTTATCGCATTGGGAAGAATAAACCTCGCAATCAGCGATTATAGTGGGCCAAAAGTAGCCTTGCCTTTTAATTCGGATGGCCAAGGCTCGGCCACCAGCGTGGTTCCCACAAGAACCTTCGTGCACTTCTTTCATGAGCCTAATGGCATCGAAGCTATGAACGCACTTTAGGTAGGGTCCAGACACACTTTGTTTATAGGGGTTGGAGTCAATTATGCAATATCTTGCACTTAATGCTTTGAGTTTTCGAGCC
>OVAN01008156.1:226-18241 GCA_900406275.1 Anastatica hierochuntica | reverse complement strand
AAGTTATTTTGAACCGAGTTTCATACCTAATAACCTAGACTCGATTTTCTATTCCAGTTTATGTTATTTTTGAGTTTTTAGAACAGACCTTTGAGCTTTGTACGTGCGAGAGAGAGATCTATACTTCTGTACTTCGTTGGAGAAGCATTCTAAACTCTACTCTTTGTTTTATTCATTCAATACATAATGTTTCCATCAAAATCATCTTGTGTTGTTTTGTTTGCCATGAGTGAGTAGTTTTCTAGTTGGGTTTAGGGTTTCTCATAGGAGATTTCATGATTTAGTGATTGTTAGGTTATTTGATTGGGGACTTATCTATAGATCTTCGTTTATCTTTGTGTTTAATGCCTGAATTGGATCGATCACCTAGCTCATGATATTAGGTTATTCAATACACCAAAAGTGATTGCTTGAATGCCTGAAACTGAGATTAAATGAGCAAAGTGTCTTTAACCAACTACAGTTGATTTTACTGCCCTTTGTGAGCAAATCAATCCTGCTTAGAATGCATGCTTAGAATTTGAAACTCAACGAAAGTTAGTGTCTAGGATCCTTAAGCATAGATAATTAGAACTACGACAGTAGGTTAATAATAATCTTGTGANGTAGGTTAATTATAATCTTGTGAATTGAGCTAAGATGGATCTTAATTGTTTCCCCTTTAACAAATCTGCAATCCTGATGAAATGATTTCCCTGAGAACACCCTGTGCCCAGCGTTTTTCTCTGATTGATTTACAACTCGTTGTTGCCTGCTTGCTTCCTTTGTTCATTTGATTTCGATATTGCATCCTTTACTAATCATCTCTTTTTCGCTTTAGCCCATTTTTGATTCATAGTTCTTCGTTCGACATTGGTCCTTGTGGATTCGATACCCGAACCACTACAACGTGTTTAACTGTACGCTTGCAGTGATTTCTTGGGTGAAAACCTGAGCCATCAGGGCACTTCACTCACGAACCACAACACCCCTTAGCCAATCAAGACCAAAGACTCACTACCTAACGGAGACACCATCCTAACGTTGGCTAAACCAAAACCAACGAAAAAGACTTGAAAGAGACAGAGAAAACGCACAACACTCTCCTCTAAACCACTATCTCCACTAAGGTAAACCTGATCTTATAGTAATCTAACAGTAGAAACATCCCATAAGACCAAATACAAAGAACTAAAGTATGAGATAAGAAAAAACCATGCTTAAACCGACCCAAAACCACCGCAAGCTCCGTACCTCAACCCTCATCGACACTCCATCCGCCACAGACAGTCTCCACCATTAGACCAAAGGGATCGGACTCGAGGAAGACACCGCCAAAAAGAAGACAGAGTGATGAGTATCTCGAGCTTCGGAAAGAAGAGTGATGGCGGGTAAAGAAAACAAGAAGCGAGCCAAAAGGATCTCGCCGGCGATAGCAACGAAACCAAATCGCTGACGAGGAACAAATCATGAGTCGAGTCTTTAGAGATTGGTCGCCGCCTACTGTTCCTAGTGGGAAAAAACTTTTTGATGATATTAAATATTTTATTTCTTTCAACCAATGTTTCCAGTATCTCCACATTCCATGATCTTTAATAAATCTCAACTTTTCTTCAATTAAATCTTTAAAACCTATAAAACTACACAAGTTCTCTATTTGACACATGTTATTTTGTTTACCTAAAAAACATTTCTTTTATTATTTTTCTATCGAAAAATATTTTTATTTTTTTTCAATCGATTACTCCATGGTCTCCACATTGCATGATCTTTTATAAATCTCAACTCCTCTTCGATCAAATCTATAAGATCTATAGAATTACTTGTCACCGCCAAATTTTCTATGAAAGTGGAGATAACTCTATTTCTCTTCTTTTTTAGATCTTCTTTGGTATTGTAATCACTTTTTTTGCCTAACCTTCTAAGTGTGACTCTTTTTTTCTATGTCAGATTAACAGAACAACTCAAAGGTTTTAAAGCAATTAACCAAAGAACTATTTGAGAAAAAACAAAATCAGGTATTTAAGACTGATTACTAAAGCTGCATAGTTTATAGTACTTGAATTTTGTTTACAAACGAAAAAAATATTAAGAACTCTATTTCTTTTGGTTTCTAAAAATTTCGACTTTTCTTAATTTTTTTATTCATAGTTCCAATAGTCAATTCAATGATTCCACTCAAAATCCAATTTAATTATTCACCTTTGTCACAACTTTCTCCGATTGGCAGTTTAAATACGTCACTTAAGTTATCATAGAGTTATAGTTCTCTGAGAGTTCGTCTCCATTTACGGGTAGTTGTGCAAATGGTTGCATAATTAGAGGAAACAATTTGGAGGAATTTGATGTTTTTCTCAAAATTTACTATTTGAGATGAAAAGTAGTGCAAAACAATTCTATTAGTTCTGCCAAAAAACAGAAATTATGAAGAAATTTTTTTCATTTTGTTCCTCTACTATTTATGAGAGGAATGAGTAGAAAAACTTATTTTCCCTCTATCATCTTTATTACACTAAACTCTATTCCACTCATATATATTCCACCAATATTTTTATTGGTAACCATTTGCACCCTTAATGTATCTTTAATAAGTCAATTTGCTCAATGGTCACTACCTCAGGCTGTCACTTGGATCCTCGATTCCACAATAGAAAGAGAGAGCACAAAGTTCAACTTAGCATCTTTTCTTGGTTGGAGAATACGGAAGATGAGGAATGCATTAATATTTCAAAATGTAAGAGTTCTAATCCCTGAGGTAATTTGCAAGACAGTAAAGGAAATGGAAGAGTGGAATGAGGCTAACAGGAGTGATGAAGAAGCTATAAGCCAAACATAACACATGGACGATGTCTCAAAGTGTTCATCTAGATACACAAAGGGAAGCTTCTATGTGCACTTGCTATGTGGATGCTTCTTGGGTTTCTTCAGAGGATAGAGCTGGTATTGGATGACTACTTATCTCTCTTGATGGTAAGAAATTGATACAGGGGGCATCTCAAGTATTGATCCCACTAATAATGCGATGGAGGCAGAAGCATATGCTCTTCAAGACTCAGTTCTGCAAATGAGAAGGCTGGGGTTTACAGAAATGGAATGTAGAGGTGACTATCTTCAACTTTATAAGGCCATAAATATGACATGTAAATCCACAGAAATAGTCTAGGATAGCATTTGCGGACTGTCTAACTACCTAATTGACATTAAGAGCCTCTCCAAGGATCACTCAACTTTTGCATCCAAGCACATCAAGAGAGAATGCAATGTAGAGGCGGATACATTAACTAAAGTAGCAAGGAGAATGGAAAAGGATATACGATCTCATGAAGTTTTCCTTAAGCTTAAATGTTAATGTATTCCATAGATCCTTAATTGATGTGCTAGTTATAGTGGATCAGGATTGTATCTGCTTTGTACCTCTTGTGTTTTCTAATAAAATATTGCAGACAAAAAATAATAATAATAACTTACTATATATTATTTATAATTATTTTAGTTAATTCTTTCTCACACTTCGGTTTGAAAAATGATAAAATTACTTATCATATTGTAGATTGATAAATTGTGGTTTTAGAGGTAGGAGACTGAATCCACCGTCTTCCTAAGTGTCCCAATTGGTTCAGTAACTAACTTATTATTTCTGGAATATGGAATTGAAACGATTAATCGAGAACACGTGAAACTAAACCCGTTTAAAACTTTTTTTTGGGTCAACAACTGTTAAAATATTGTGTAAGGATGTTTAGCATTAGCAAGCAATGTCTTTAAGATAAAATGTTGTCAAAATATTTTATTGTCGTTCCTAATAGTTATCTCAAAACTTTTATATATTATGTCTTGGCTTTAAGATAAAAACAAAATCTAATTATATCAGAGTTAAATGGAATCCAAAAGAAACAAAATTTCCATAACATTGTTGGATTAAACTTGAAAGTTACTTAAGGAGGAAGCTACCCAAAACCGAGTATGGTTTAGTAATAGAGTGATCAAACCGAGATGTGTTTGATGTGATAAGTTAAGGTTTTAATCTAGGAGTTATCTAGATTAATATGAGGATTTATCTAGAATATTGTGTGGATTCTTTGTTAGGTTAGGAGTTGGTTTTATGAAAGTTATAAATAGGGTAGCCGAGCTTTTGTGTTGGTGTTTGAGAGAGATTTAGTTTTTAGAGACAAAAAGGTTTTTGAGTTGAGTTTTCCTTTTGATAATAGGAGAGATTTTTTTTTTTGGTCACTAAAAGTCAACATTTTATTAGACCTCATAAATTGAGGTAATCTGAGCACAAAGAGCTCGTCGGGAGAGCGAGTCAGCTAAAGTGTTCGTTGTTCGTGGAACAAAAGAAAATACAAAACTGGCAAAGTCAGGAATAAGAGTCCGAAAATCGGACAGAAGACCTAGACTATCAATATGGCCCTCTCGACGGTTGATCAGATTGACCAACACTTGGGAGTCTGACGCACATTAGAAATCCCTACAACAATTGCTCTTTGCAAAGCTGTTATGGCTGCCAAGGCTTCCGCCGCCAGACTCGATGGAACATTCTCCCTAAAAGTGCAGAACTTGGCAAGAACGGCATCATTCGGGGTATAGTAGACCCAGCCCATACCACACTGCTTAGTCGCCTCATTCCAGGAAGCATCTACCCAGCATGTAAAAGAAGAAGACAACACCCTAGGCGCGACACCAATACCATCCCTAGTTGAGGCAGGTGAATCGAAACCCGATTCCGACTGCTTGGACCGATATGCAGCCAGCCATTCCCGCGCTCATCAATAGCCATCCGGGTAACTTCAGCAACTGGGGTCACTTCCGAGGAAAACACCAATCGATTTCTGGCCTTCCAAATCTGCCAACAAACCCATGGATAGGCATCAACACCTGACAGTCCCGTGGGAGGCAAACTTTTAGAGCTCCGCATCAGGCGAAGGAAAACTGGCAACACAGGCATCACATAGAAGGCAGGTAAAACAAGCGGAACATTCTCCCAAACTTGTTGGGCAAACACACTGGAGTAGCACATGATCAATGGTTTCAACGACACCACAACGAGGACAAGATGCATCCTCAGTGATCCCCCTTGACTGAAGGGCCTGTCGAACTGATAGTGCACCAGTCATAGCCTTCCAGAGGAAAGTCTTCAACTTAGGAAGTGTCTTCACGGACCAGATATTCTTTATCCAATTAAAGTCCTCCACCGGTAGTGATAGAGAATCTGATGTTAGGAGAGCATAACCTCTCTTACAGGTATATTGACCATTCTTATTAAGCAGTCAAACCAGGGAGTCAGGCCGTGAGGAAGAGCCAAGTAGAAGTGCCGAAATAGCAGGCATATATTGAGGTATCACCTCATGAATGACCTCCCAATCCCAGCCGCAACCCGAGGAGTCTATCAACTCCGAAACTCGCATGTCTTGTCGAGCCAAAGGTGGAGGGCCTATTACCGCCTGAGGGGACGAGGTAGATAACTAAGGATCCCCCCACACCCTGACATCAGCCCCATCGCCGATGACCCAGCCCAGGCCTTGTTTTAGAACCTCTCTCCCAGCCAAAATTCCCCGCCAGCCATGAGACATAGAAGAAGTAGCTGAGCAATCCATAAAGGAGGAAGAATGGCAATATTTGCCTAACAGGATGCGTGACACCAATGCAGTGGGATTCTTCAGGAGACGCCAAGAAAGCTTAGCCAAAAGAGCATCGTTAAAAGCAACAATGTCTTTGAACCTTAGACCTCCTGTCGCTTTAGGCAGGGATAAGCGCTCCCACGAGACCCACGCCATCTTACGACTTCCTTGCTTTGAATCCCACCAAAATCAAGTGAGTGCCGATTGGATACGCTTGCACAGGGACATATGCAGCTTGAAGCAGGACATAGCATAGGTCGGTATGGCGAAAAGGACGGATTTAAGCATCACTTGCTTTCCGGCCGATGTAAAAAAGTGCGAAGACCATCCCAAGGCCTTTTGCCTAATCCGATCGTCTATAGAGGCAAACATATCCCTCTTGCGATGTCCAAAATGCTCTGGCAATCCCAGATATTTCCCAGTTTCGCCCTCCTTGAAAATGCCAAGCTTATTCTTCACCAACTCACGGTGAGTGTGAGGAGTCTTCAAGGCAAAAGTAATCGAAGACTTCGAGAGATTAATAGACTGCCCTGAAGCTTGCTCGTACCCATGGATCAACTCTTTCAGAGTCTCTACACTCGAGACATCAGATTTGCAGGAAAAACATCGTGTCATCAGCAAAAAGAAGATGATTAATGGGAGGGCTGGTACGGGAGACCTTGATGCCAGCTAGCGTCCCATCCTTTTGAGCCCGACGACATAAACCCGAAAGAATCTCCGTACAGAGAATGAACAAACATGGCGAGAGTGGGTCACCTTGCTGGAGACCCCGAGAAGGCAGGACCTGGCCATAGGGCGATCCATTGAGAAGAAAGGAGTACGATACCGTAGTGACACACTCCATAATCCATTTAATCCACACATGGTGGAAGCCAAACTTCTCCAGTAACCAGAGTAAAAAAGACCATTCAATACGGTCATATGCTTTGCTCATATCAGTTTTGACGGCCATAGCACCACGCTTCGTAGCTTTAGACCGCCTTAAGCAATGGAGAATTTCGTGAGTAATGAGGACATTATCCGATATGGCACGTCCAGGAACAAACGTCGACTGGTTCTCCGAAATTAGACTCGGTAAAATAGAATGCATCCTAGCAGTAAGGATCTTGGCAATGCTCTTGTAAAAGACAATTTATAAGGCGATAGGCCTATAATCTGAGACCCTTCGAGGACTTTGAATCTTCGGAATAAGTGTGACGTTGGTTGAATTCATGGCCCGCGGGAAGGAACTAGTGACAAATAAATCCAACACCTCCTTAGTGATATCCGAACCCAGCGCCGTCCAATAGGAGTGGAAGAATCCTGCCGAGAATCCGTCAGGACCCGGTGCCTTATCAACATTAATGGAGAAAGCTGCCTGCTTAACTTCTTCCACCGTTCGTAATGACGATAACATCTCATTATCCGAGGCTAACACCATGGGAAGTGTAGTGCGCTCAATTATAAAGAAATCGACTGCTCCATTAGAGGAGAAAATGTTCTGGAAGTAGGAGCAAATAGAAGCAGCTATATCAGGCTCTTTGTAATGTACCACGCCCAAGTCATCCTCAATTACCGAGATTCGGTTAATCGATCTCCGATTGCGAGTGGAGGCATGAAAGAACCCAGAATTTCTATCGCCCTGTTGCAACCAAAGTACTCGACTGCGCTCCCGCCAAAATTTCTCTTCTTCCCGATAAGCCATCTCAAGCACAGAAGTAATATTCTGCACCGCGAGGGGATCCGGTGCAGGGTGAAACAGGAGAGCGTCCAATTCCACTCTCGAGTCCTCAATAAGATTAGCGCTATGAAAATGATGCTCCTTGGTCCATCGAACCAAAGCAGAACGACACATGGATAACTTCGCCAAGACAGAGGCCTGACCTTCCGCTTGCCAGATGTCAGAGACTAGGTCAAAGATTTCCTCTCGTGCACGTAAACGACGATCAAAGCGGAAGAGCTTACGATGCTGCACTCTGGAGTTATCCAGATAGGTAATCAGCGAACGATGGTCCGATCCCTCAAAGCGAAGATACTCGGAACGGCCCGAAGGAAACATTTCCACCCAAGAGTTATTAGCCAGAGAACGATCCAGCTAGGCATGGACCAAGTGGTCATACCTCATACCTCGCCAAGAAAGGCTGTTACCAGAATAGTTGACATCCCATAGTCCATTCACCGAAACAAAGCTGCGAAAATCGGTGAAAGACCCCTCCCATCGTTCTGGGCCACCGCACTTTTCTGACTGAAGCAGGATGTCGTTAAAGTCACCAGTAAGAAGCCATGCGGAGTCACGATGCGCCGCAAAACTAGAGATAGTCTCCCATACTGCCTGTCGATTTTGGCGCTGAGGGGCTCCATAGACAAACGTTAGGCGGAATGAAAAGCCTTGATACAAAATATGTGAATCAATATAATGCGGAGACGCTGAGAGAATTGTGAGATTCACATCACTGCGCCAAAAAAGAGCTAAACCACCACTCTGGCCTAGTGGGGGAATAGTAAATTGATTATCGTAACCCATCCAATGAAAAACTTGCAGAACGTAGTCATCTTGATTTTTAGTCTACATTAGAAACATGATGTCCGGGAAGAGTTTTAATCTCAAATCCCTTAGGCGTCGAACTGATAGGGAGTTTCTGAGGCCCTGACAGTTCTAACTCGATGTAATCATTGAGACAAGGTGGTTTTCCGGGAAACCACTGAACCCTTACATTTGGAATCAAAAGAAAAAGCCTTCTTAGTAGAAGGAAAAACAGAACAACTAACAGAGGCCTCAGTACAAGGTAAAGAAGGAGCAGAAGAAGAAGGCTTAGAAGCCCTGCCCACTTGACGAGGCGGATCGCGAACAGCTCCTCGCGGCTTTGCAGCAACCGCCAAGGTCTTCGCAGTCTTCTTTGGTGTAGTACGCTTAGAAGCCTTGGGAGCTCTAGGGGCTTTAGGGATCTTCGGCGCTTTACCAACCTTCACCTTAGAACGCTTCCTTGCTCTAGCAGCCGGTGGAGACGAAGGACCGACTGCAAAGTCTACTACCGCGTTCGAGTTCCACCAAGATGGATAGTCTTGTACCGTAGGCTCCGAGGAGATTTTAGTTCGCACTTTACGTCTAACCACACGTGCCTCTGTATGAGGTAGATCATCTGTAAATTTAACACTAACATCATGAAGATTAGCGGAAGATTGGGGCACATTCGATTGGACTCGAACCCCCGACCCAAGATTCTTGTCAAGTATCTCGGTTGGTGAGCCGAGACGGACAAGAGCCGGAACACGCGGAGCTGGTTCCTGGACTTCGAGACGTTCTAGAGCAGGCCGATGAGAGCGAGGTTGGCTAGTTGAAGATCCAGCAACATGCTCATCGACCACAACCCTCCCACTAGCCGTAGCGAGCTTGGTAGAGACTAGAGCAGCGGGCTGAGATGCCTTAGTAGGCTGAGAGACATCCTCAATACGAGGTACATCATGAAAAGCTTGGCTATGATCCGTAAGAGCATGGCGGGAAGAGGTGGGTAACTCAGCCATTGTCTCTTCATAGCGGCGTATTCTACCCTGACGCGGCGAATGCCGAGAATTCTTCAGGAGGTGCTGATCTGTCCGAGCACTTGGATTACCCCGACGTGGAGGAGAGAGAGATCTCTTACGGGGACTATGGTAACGATACGGAGAACCTCTCTGTGGGCTCCGGTGGCATGGAGGAGAGAACCGCCGATGAGGAGATCCTCTCCGAGGACTACGGTGGCGATGAGGAGAGCCCCGTCGCGGACTACGGACCCGAGGTAGAGGATCATGGCGTGGGCTATGACGAGAGCGTGATGGCTTATCCCGGTTCATCCGCCTTGGAGAGACATGAAACTGAGCCAGAAATGGCTCAAGGCGCGGCGGAGAGCCTCTGCGAGAATTTGAGTGAGAGCTGGAGTTACGCCGATGCTTATTCTCATCTAGCTTAGCTAGAGTATTTTGTTGGCTAATTCCCAACTCACTTCTTAAATCATGTCGAAGAGAGGGACACTATTTTTTCTTGTGGAGTAAAGAGAAGCAAAGGAAACAATGCTTCTCAAGCTTCTCGTAGATAAACTCCAGCGTTGATTCCTCGCGAGTGGGGAAGGTAAATTTCTTCTTCATAATCAAAGGTTTTAAACCATCAACGAAAATCTGAACGAGGCCCTCCATATGATCTGCCTCAATGAAAGTACCAATATCGTTACCGATGGCCTTCAGAATGTCCCTCTTAAAGTAGTGAAGAGGGAGGTTCCGAACCAATACCCAAAAAGGAATGAGGGAAGGAAAAGAGTCTGATATGATAGGCTCCCAATGTTGGATCACGAGCATCCAATGCTTGAAATGGTAAGGGGCATGGAGAAGAACCGAATCCATATCCGATTCCAATTCAAACCGAAAACTGAACTTGTCGCATCCCAAATCCTTCCCTGTGACATTCCCAGAGAGACCCCAAAGTTGAGGTATGAAATTGATGACCGCCTTCGGTTTCTGCACCTCCGGATAAGGGACCCTACCAATGAGGGTAAGCCGATTAGCTGCAACAAGATCCGACGTATCAACCTCAGGTAGGCACGTCGGTTTTTCTCGGATCCATCGATGACTTGACCCAGCTTTTGTTCCAGCATAACGAGACGACATAGCAGAACAAGATACACAACACAACGACTACAGAGGCATAATAAATGACACCAGAGAGAGTGTAAATGAAACAAACGCAGTATAGTAGAAAACACAAAGTAGGCTTGATCCACGATCGGAAAACAGAACGGCGTGAACCTATACCCTGCACCAAAGACAAAGGAAATCCTTCGCAGAGATAAAAGAAGGAGAGTTACCAACAGGACGATCACAAAGCTTGAGCATCAACGACTACATAACCTCATCGATCACAGCACCCATATCGACGACAAGGAATCACTGAAGGAGGTTCTTCACCATCACGAAAAGCCTCAGAGCCACCGCAGAACAGAGCTCACCACGAGAGAGGAGACCGTGCCGCCATAGATCAAGCAGGAAGGATGGTAGAGAACGATTATCGAGGAGCCGCCGTCGTAAACCGCCGTCTTCAATGATCGCCTAGGTTTCGTCGACAATCGCCATCAAAATCACCTCCGATATTCTTTGAACTATCTTGTCTTGATAATAAGAGAGATATTCTTATCTATTTGCGTTACAATACTTGAGGAAGATTCATTCTTTTGTGTTGTTTATCGTTGCTATGTTTTTGTCGATACGGTCCATTGCTCTGTTTTCCACATTTGGTATCAGAGCCTTTTGGTTCGTATAAACAAACATGGGAGACTCTCAAGTATCAACAATGGTAACAACAACAACAACACCGAAGGAGAATGGATCTTCTTCAATTAAGTGTTTGTTACTAAACTCTACCAATTACACCGTATGGCCGATTAAGATGAAGGTGCTTCTTCGAGTTAATAAAGTCCGGGAAGTAGTTGAAGCACGAGACGGTGATGCTGATAATAACAATTTGGCTATGGCGTTAATCTTTCATTCTATACCAGAAGCATTAGTTCTACAAGTAGGTGAATTGGATTCCGCAAAGTTGGTTTGGGATGCTATCAAGTCTTGGCACATTGGTGCTGACAGGGTAAAAAAAGCACGCTTGCAAACATTTATGGCCGAGTTTGATCGACTAAAGATGAAAGATAGTGAAACCATATATCAATTCTCTGGAAAAATCTCAGAAATAGCATCAAAATCTTCTTCCCTCGGCGAAGAGATAGAAGAATCGAAATTAGTAAAGAAGTTTTTAAGGAGCCTTCCTCGCTGGAAATATATTCATATAGTGTCTGCACTTGAACAAGTTCTCGATCTTCAGATCACCACTTTTGAAGATATTATCGGACGCCTAAAAGCGTATGAGGAAAGGATTAACGAAGATGAAGATGCTGGAGATGAACAAGGGAAACTAATGTATGCAACCTCTGAAGACCAAACAACCTGAGAGTATGGAGAGGCTAGAGAACGAGGCCGTGGCGGAAAGTACTTTGAAAGGTTTAGAGGTCATGGTTTAATGGTGGCAGAGATACCTCGAGGATCACGTGCTATAAATGCGATGAACAGGGCCACTATGCCTCTCAATGCCCCGATCAATTTCTTATGCTTCAAGAAACTAGTGAAAACAAGGGAGAAAGTACCCATGATGCTGATGAATTGATGATGCATGAAGAAGTTTTTCTTAACGAAGAAAGGGTGAAACCATAATTTTTTGAAACTAATGAAGGATTTAATAATGTCTGGTACTTGGATAACGGAGCAAGTAACCACATGACAGACAATCTCATATCTTTCACTAGTCTTGACGAGACTATTACGGGTAAAGTCAGATTCGGAGAAGATTCTCGCGTCGATATTAGAGGAAAAGGATATATTCGATTTATATTCAAAGATGGTGTAAAGAAGATCTTGTCCAACGTATACTATATCCCTGATCTCAAAAACAATATTATTAGCCTGGGACAAGCTATAGAGAGTGAGTGTGAAGTGAGAATGAAGGAAGACTTATTGTTTATGTATGATCGTAATGATAAGATATTGGTGAAAACCAATAGAGGGAGGAACCGATTGTGTATGGTGGTTTTAGAAGTTGAAAACTTAAAGTGTCTTCACGCAATGAAACTAGATGAATCCATGAGGTCGCATGCGAGATTTAGGCACATCGATTTCGAGAACATGAAATTGATGATTAATAATTAACTAGTTATAGGAGTGCCGAAGATTAAAGTAGACAAGAAGCCATGTGTATCGTGCATGATTGGAAAGCAAGTAAGAAAAACGTTTCCTCAAGAAAGTCCTTTTATAGCTTCGGCGAAACTTGAGCTGCTTCATGGAAACCTCTTCGGTCCGTTATCACCACCAATAATCGGACAAAATAGATATATATTTTTGGTGATAGATGATTTCTCTCGTGACATGTGGAGAATTATTTTAAGAGACAAAAGTGAAGCTTTTATTAAGTTTAAGAGACTGAAGAGTTTGATGGAGCAAGAGACTGGTGTATCGATTAAGACCTTCCGAACCGACCGAGGAGGAGAATTTACATCTTTAGAGTTTCAGACTTTCTATGGAGAAATAGGCATCAACAGACATCTTACCGCTCCGTACTCTCCCCAACAAAACGGAGTCATAAAGAGGCAAAACCGAACCATTTTAGAGATGGCAAGAAGTCTTATAAAACACATGAGCATGCCAAATTTTCTATGGGGAGAAGCGGTCAGACATGCTACATACTTGCTCAATCAAGTTGCGACGAGAACGTTGATGGAACAAACTCCCTACGAGGCATACAAGGGAAGAAAACTGAATGTGTCACATTTACGAGTGTTCGGATGCGTTGGGTATGCAAGGTTTGAAGCTCCTCACAAGAAAAACTTGATGATTGATCCAGAGCTATAGTGTACCTTGGAACCGAACCTGAAAGCAAAGTCTATCGCTTGTTTGATCCATGTAACAAACGGGTTATAGTCAGTCGAGATGTTGAATTTCTTGTGGAGAATGGCTGAAACTTGGATCGCTGAGAGGCAGAAGTTATTATAAGACCCCAAAAGCTTGATCAAGGTCAGTTTCGATCAATTTGGGAACAGAGGTTTGATTGAAATTGAAACAATGGATATTGAGAGAGGAGACAATGAAACAGGGGCCGAAACTGGTAATGAGAATAATAGAGAAACTGAGGATGGTAATGTCGAAACAGAGGCAGAAACTGTGGTCAAGGAAAAAATTGTTCGAAGCGAACATGATGAACCAGAACAGGTCGGAGAAGGAAATGGTGCTGGAGAAGTTGAGCAACAACCTGAGCTTAGACGTTCTACAAGAACAAGAAGCAAACCCGAGTATATGGCAGATTACGTTCTTTTAGCTGAAGTTGAAGGTGGAATGCTTCTCATGACGCTAAATCAAAAACCTTGGACGTTTAGTGAAGCGAAAAATTTGAAAGTGTGGATCGATGTTTGCCAAGATGAAATTGATTCCAGAGAAAAACCGTACTTGGAACTTTGTTGATCTACCTCATATCGTGAAACCGATTGGTTTGAAATGGGTTTTTAAGATAAAAAGTAATCCCGACGACAACATCAATAAGCATAAGGCGAGACTAGTGGCTAAGGGCTATGTTCAAAAACTTGGTATTGACTATGAGGAAGTGTTTGCACCTGTTGATAGGATAGAGACAATACGTTTGATCTTGTCTCTTGCTGCATCATACGACTGGAAGGTACATCACCTTGATGTAAAAACCGTGTTTCTTCACGGAGACTTGAAAGAAGAGGTATATGTTACTCAACCTGAAGGTTTCAAAGTTAAAGGGTGTGAAGGGAAAGTATACAAGTTATCTAAAGCTCTCTATGGACTAAACAAGCACCTCGCGCGTGGAATGAAAAATTGAAAAGGATTCGTAAGGATTTAGGATTTATGAGATGCTCTAAAGAACCTTCTTTGTATCGTAGGAGTGAGAAGGATCATGTGCTCATAGTGGCGGTCTACGTGGATGATCTTCTTGTGACGGGTTCAGACTTGACACTAATAAATGAATACAAAGCTGAGATCGGAACCAAATTTGAAATGAGTGTCCTTGGAATGTTAACATACTACTTAGGCATTGAAGTGATACAAGATGAGAATGGAATCATGCTTAAACAAGAGAGATATGTTATGAAAATTCTTGAAGACTGTGGAATGGATACGTGTAATCCGAATCATGTTCCAATGAACATGAACTTGAAGTTTTTGAAATTGAAAGAAGAGAAAGGCATTGATGAAACAAGATACAAAAGAACTATTGGATGTTTGAGATACTTGTTACACACACATCCTAATCTCTCCTATAGTGTTGGAATTCTTAGTCGCTATATGCATGTTCCCAAGGAGTCGCATGGATCGGCGCTAAAACACGTCCTAAGATACTTGCGAGGTACTCATTCTCTTGGTCTCACCTTCGGCTGTTCTAAGAAGATTGAGCTGGTGGGATTTTGCGATAGTTCACACTACATTGATGTGGATGATGGTAGGATTACTTCAAAACATATCTTTTGTCTCAATGAGTGTCCGATTACATGGTGTTCTTAAAAGCAAAAGAGTGTTGCTCTATCTTCATGCGAGGCAGAATTTATGGCAACTACAAAAGCCGCAAAACAAGCTATTTGGCTTCAAGAGCTGCTATGTGAAATCACGGACAAGACATGTAAGAAGGTGGTTATAAGAATCGATAACAAGTTTGCGATATCTCTCACAAAGAACCCCGTTTTTCATGGTCGTAGCAAATACATCCATAGGAGGTATCACTTTATTTGGGAGTGTGTGGAGAATGACTTAGTAGAGGTTGAACATGTTCTTAGAGATTTGCAAAAGGCTGACATTTTAACTAAAACTCTTGGAAGAAGGAAGTTCAAAGAGATGAGAGAGCTTATTGGAGTTAAAGACCTGAAGGAAAGTGCTTTCAAGCTTAAGGGAGTGAATGTTAGATTAAGCTTGTAAGTTACTTAAGGAGGAAGCTACCCAAAACCGAGTTATTATTTAATAATAGAGTGATCAAACCGAGATGTGGTTTGATGTGACAAGTTAAGGTTTTAATCTAGGAATTATCTAGATCAATATCAGGATTTATTGAAAATATTATGTGGATTCCTTGTTAGGTTAGGAGTTAGTTTTATGAAAGTTATAAATAGGGTAGCAAAGCTTTTATGTTGGTGTGTGAGAGAGATTGAGTTTGCATAGACAAAAAAAGGTTTTTGAGTTGAATTCTCTAAGAGAGATATTCTTATCTCTTTACGTTATAATACTTGAGGAAGACTCATTGTTTTGTGTTGTTTATCGTTGCACTGTTTTTGTCGATACGGTCAATTGCTCTGTTTTATGTTTTAGGAATTCGAGAAAGAAAAAGAGAATTAGAAACGAATTGAACAAGACAAATAAAGAATAGAGAGACGATGCAAGTTATGAAGAGTAAATATGCACGACAGTTTAAGAACAACATAATGAAGGGGGTAATTGTTTTGGGCTGTGAAGACTTTTAATTTATTTTAAAGTCTTTACAGTTATTATTTTACCAATCATAATTTAACTTTTCTAAAAATACTCAAAGTTCCTAAATTCTTTCATAGTTCAACTTCTCCATTTTTTTCCTTCTACGCTTGTTGTTTTTTAAAGTCAAATTATAAGACTTTTTTTAAAAAAGTCACCGTCTTAAAAATTAAAGCCAATATTTTTTTAAAAAATTAACAGTAATAGTCAATAAATAAAAGTTCTAAACAATCACCCCCGGAATTTTATAAATGTGCCCAATATTTAGTATTAACTAATAATTCTTTTGCCAATGCAAATCATGGGCTTAATATTGTATATCATAAAACCAAGACACACAAATAAAAACCAGGAAATTGATTTTGTTGCGAGCACGTAGAGGAGCCAGATGAGGCGATGAGGAAAGAGGAAGACGAACCAGAACGGGATCAATTAAGATTACAAGAGTAATAAAAAGGGCGAAAAGAAAAAAAAGAAGCGTGGCAGAAACTCTTGATTTGATACAAACTGAAAGAACCTCCAGATTAAGAAAATATGGTAATTTTTACAATAAATATGAATTTCATAACTCTAGAAAGGAGAGCACGACTTTTTAGTTCTTTTTTCAAGAGTTTTACAGCTAGAACTAATATTTTATTACTCAATCTGGTAGAGGTCTCAGATTTAGGAATCTGTTCTTGCTTGTAACTCTCAATCACAATCTGATTTCGGGCAAAAAACATTGCCTCTTTTTCGCTTTTCTAGTTTATAAAATAGAAAGAAAACATGATCATGGAGTTTAACTTCTACAACTAAGGAAGTGGGAAAACGGAGAAGGTTGGTTCCTTAACACAAGGAGACCAAGTCTTTCTCCTATTCACAACAACAAGAAAAACAATTAAACAACAACCCAACAACTCAATCAAAATACTTTCGGTTCGACAACTTTATTCGGTTTGATCGTCTAACCGGTTCTGCCTATTCTTCTGCAGGTGTAGCAGCATCATCACAAGCTTCTGCAACTTCATCACAATCACGTTGTAATTATTGCTTAAAAGCTAAGATTAGTAAAGAACAAGCTTACCCTATTTTTAGTAACAAAACTTCTGCCTTTTTGGACCACTATACCTTTGTCGAGTTTTATGGATAATTCGATCTTATCCTACTTTTAGTAGCAAAAATCATGTATTTCCTTTGTATTCCTTCTTATTTTTTGTAGTATGAAACATTACACACACTTTTCATATTTATACATGAGATACAAGTTTATAGGCATTTATTAAGAAAGTTCGGTCTTTGTAGGAATCGAAATTCGCACCGTCGATTTTCGTAATCGAAGGAAAACCAGAAAACTCTAACTTTCCTCGAGGTCCCGAATTTCTGCTAAACCAAACAACAATAGAACAAAATACGAAATAACAGACGACGAAATAAAAATAATAGAGAGAATCGAAAAACAGAGTGAACAATCGAGATCTTATTCTGAATCTGCGTTTGAGCATTACAACAGGTGATAAGCCGTGGTCGCGAGAGCTGTCGGCAAGTATCCTAGTTCTAACAGCGTAAGACTTGTAAACCTAGTTGAGACGCAGCTCGCTAACAAAAACGAAAATAAACCTAATTGCTCTAATGTGAGTTGTGAAGAAATTTATGTCTCTCCCCCTCCTTCTCCTTCGCCTTTCTTATATATGCCTCTGTAGATCCGCTCCATTTCCTTTTCTGCCCTAGATTTGAGTATATCCTTCGGCGGAAATATTCATTTTTCGAGAATATTCCTTATCTTCTCGATTTTCCGTTTCTAAACTTGATTTTATCGCGTTTTCTATATATCTTTTGCGGAACTCGGGTNCGTTTTGAGCCTTCCTGGGCCGTTTTGGGCCTTCCTGGGCCGTTTTGCGACTAAGTGATTTTTACGATTTCTTTTAGAGAAATTTNTATTCATTTTTCGAGAATATTCCTTATCTTCTCGATTTTCCGTTTCTAAACTTGATTTTATCGCGTTTTCTATATATCTTTTGCGGAACTCGGGTAAATCGTTGACGTAGTTGGGCCCATTCTCGTCCAGGATCGTAAGTGGACTTTTTATTGCGTTTTGGGCCTTCCTGGGCCGTTTTGCGACTAAGTGATTTTTACGATTTCTTTTAGAGAAATTTTTCTTCGTACGATTACGCAGTGATGGTTTCGCGAAATGATAAGACCAATCGTATAATTAAGATAATATCGATGTTCGAGTTAACCATTATCGTTTTATACAATCGATACGAAGTTTTTACGAGAAGAACCAGTCTCTATGATTATTATCGCGAAATTTTAACGGCAACTCCAATCGAGACGAAACAAGAGATAGTCAAAACCGAGATTCGAAGGAGAAGATGATCCAGAGGACGTGGTCTAGTCAACCGTGGGCGACTACACGTTGCCC
>OVAN01008155.1:0-18581 GCA_900406275.1 Anastatica hierochuntica | reverse complement strand
GTAGGTCTAAGTTATTATCGAAGACACCGATACGGACTAATTGGTATCGGAAGATCGCATTATCAAAACTAGTACCAGACGTGAGGGTTTTTACTAATACGATTAAGGAAAAGCCTCAAGATAAAGAAAGACAAAGCAATCGTATTGGAGTAAAAGGGTTGAAGAAATATTACGGATATATGTATTCGTTAGCGTGTAAGGCATTCTTGACCAGGATGCATCGTGAAAACTATTTCTTTTATCGTTTTCGGCATATGGCGTACATAGCTGCTTGTGTAATAATTTACGATCTGTCGTTTTGTATGACTATAACATTGTATTTTTGGTATAATTGAATACGATTTTGGACGTAAATAAAAAAAAAAAGCAAAACAGAAAGCATACGAGTCTAATTACGAGAGATAGAAAACAACAAAATTACGGAAACGCCCCTTTCGCTGTGCGAGGCCCGAACTTCACCGATCGGCCTAATGATCACCTGAAACCATCGTCGTCTTCAGAGAATACGACCGTTTCCGATAACGGAGAGATTGATTCGACATGGCGAAATCGGAAAACTCAACGACTTCTAGTCTATCGTCTTTCGCCAAGATTCAACAATCCAACGATGCGGAGGCCGATCCCGATTCATACGCCCTCGAGAAATTCAAGCTCTACGAGACCAGAGCGGTAAGCTTTAGCGATTTTAGCAATTGGAGATTTCGAAAACTAGGTTTTCTTTATTCGGAAGATTAGCTTTGGAGATTGAGAATCTATCACAGCGTATGGCTGAAGGCAATGTGTGTTGGAATGATTGTCGTCGTTAAAGTAAAACCCTAGATTGAATTGAAGGAAGGTTGAATTTCTTGGCTGTTTTTTGTGTGTTGTTGTTGCAGAGGTTTTATCTAGTTGGGAGTGATAGGAATAAAAGATTCTTCAGAGTGCTAAAGATTGATCGTTCAGAGCCATCTGAGCTTAACATAAGTGAAGATCCAGTTGTATATTCGCCACAGGAAATCAAGAGTCTGCTTCAGCGTATTGCTGAAGGCAATCGTGCCACCGGGGGATTGGCTTTTGTGGCCAAAGTCTATGGAATTGCTGGTTAGTTTCGGGAAGTTATGTTTTATGTCAATGGATTTTGTTTACCGAGCTAATTCGTGAAATTGTGTCTTGTAGGTTGTGCTAAGTTTTTGGAGTCATACTACTTAGTTTTGGTGACGAAACGGAGACAAATTGGATGCATTTGTGGGCATGCCATATATGCTATTGATGAAAGTCAAATGATCAGTGTTCCCCATGCAACTATTCAGTCCGATGTTGCAAATTCGAAAACTGAACTAAGGTCTGTTTCTGGGATTTTTTTGTTGCTGTTTGAAGTTCGACTATGAATCGATGCTTGTTTAAGCAAAGCTCGGTTCCTATTTCAACTTTTATATTCTTACTCCACCTTTTATGATCTTCACAGTATTCTTTGTGTTTTGAGCTCTTCATATTTCCTTTATTTGCAGGTACAAGAAGCTTTTGTCAAGTGTAGATTTGACCAAAGATTTCTTCTACAGCTACACTTATCCTATAATGCAAAGTTTGCAAAAGAACGTTTTATCATCTGGCGAAGAAGGGGTTCCTTATGATAACATATTTGTATGGAATGCGTATCTAACACAGCCTATTCGATCAAGGTGTAACAACACTATTTGGACACTAGCATTAGTTCATGGGCATTTTAAGCAGGTACTCATAGGCTCTTTTGTCTCCACCTATACGTTTCTACGCTTGCGGCCAGTAGAGTTAAAAACGGCTTTTAACCCACTATTCAGGTAAGGCTATCGATATATGGGAGAGACTTCAGCGTTACTCTAGTCTCCAGACGTTCTCGACATTTTGCAGGCACACGGTAAGACCGCAATCCGTTTATGCATTTCATGGAAGAGGAAGCTATATTCCGTATTGGCTTTCTTGTACCCTTTCTGAGTTATATCTACTACTTCTTGAGAATTTTCAGGATGAACATAGTATCGATTATTGAGTGGTGTGAGCTTTTCAAGACTAGTTTGGACGCTTGTCTCTCTTGTTTTATTTAAATAAATTCATTCTGTAATTTTTTTGTATCGCAGTTACTTGAAAAGGGGAGTGAATGATCGTGGAAGGGTTGCGAATGATGTTGAAACAGAACAACTTGTTCTTGACGAAGAAGCTGGATCGTGCAAAGGGAAAATGAGCTCAGTGGTGCAGATGCGAGGATCAATTCCACTCTTTTGGTCGCAAGAGGCCTCAAGATTTAGTCCTAAACCTGATATTTTCTGTGAGAAACTAACGTAGCATGCATCTATTATGCCTATTAAGTGTATGATGTTATATATCTACCTAGCTTCATATGGTTGACTCCTGATGATTTTTTCTCCTTTTTTTTCCCTCAGTACAGAGGTATGACCCTACATACGAGTCAACGAAAATGCATTTTGAAGACCTGGTTCAGCGATATGGGAATCCTATCATTGTACTCAACTTAATCAAGGTTGGTTTTTATACATTCAAGTAATGTCCTTTAAAGCAAGAGGTGGTTATATCTTTTGAACTTACTGATTAGTTTCGACGGAAATATTCAGACAGTAGAGAAAAGACCTCGGGAAATGGTGCTAAGACGTGAGTTTGCTCATGCAGTGGGTTATCTAAATTCAATTTTTCGTGAAGAAAATCATCTCAAATTTATCCACTGGGATTTCCATAAATTTGCAAAGAGGTAAAAATGTTGTGGAGTTGTTTTTGGCAACGTTGTGGAGTTGTTTTCCTGCCATTTTAACTTGAACTCACACTGTGTTCTATTTACGATGTTAAAGCAAGTCGGCAAACGTATTGGCTGTTTTGGGTGCTGTCGCAAGCGAAGCCCTTGATTTGACTGGACTTTACTTCAGTGGCAAGCCAAAAATTGTTAAGAAGAAAGCTAGCCAGCTTAGTCATTCTAGCACTGGAAGGTAATTTTTGGCATAATATGGTTTTATATTTACATATATCTAGCCTGAAATGTGGTTTGTTTTGTTAACTGATGTATGTTCAATTCTAAACACTGGGGTCATTAGTTACTTTTCTGGTTTTAATAGAGATAATTACTGCAGGGACCCTTCTCTGCGAGATCTAAGAGCTTACTCTGTGGAACTTTCAAGGGGCGAGAGTTCAAGTGATATACTTAGTGCTCTTGCTAACCGAGAGAAAGATATGAAGCTAAGCCAACAAAAGAAAGACGATGAAACTGATTCTTCAGCTCCTCGTTACCAGAGTGGTGTTCTGCGTACTAACTGCATTGACTGCTTGGATAGAACAAATGTAGCACAGTATGCATATGGTTTGGCAGCATTAGGCCGGCAGCTGCACGCAATGGGTTTGAGCGATACATTTAAGGTTGACCCTGACAGTAGCATAGCTGCTGCGCTCATGGATATGTATCAGAGCATGGGTGATGCCCTTGCACAACAATATGGGGGCTCAGCTGCTCATAACACTGTATAAACACCACTTATCACCTTTGAGTAGTTATTTGTCTTTTGACAAAGCATCATTTGCGATGCTTACGTACTAACATTGCTGAGTGAACTATATAGGTTTTCCCAGAAAGGCAGGGGAAATGGAAGGCCACAACACAGTCTAGAGAGTTTCTCAAGTCCATCAAACGATACTACAGCAATACCTACACCGATGGCGAAAAGCAAGACGCTATAAACTTGTAATCTACTTCTCTTTCTTGCACAAATCACTTCAGTTTGTAGCTATGTTCCCACTATTTCTAGTTTGCCGTTGATGTAGCGACAGGATGAGGGCTTTTAGTATAAGTTTCTGAGCTCTTGCTTCACTGCTGATATTCACAGTCACGGTCGAACTGTGGCACACTCAATTACCTTAGACATCTTTGATAATACCAACTTCCAAAACATGGAATCCTTTTGAGGAATAGTTTGATAAGAACTCTGTTCTTTTTTTCTGTGAATCGCTAGTATAGTAAGTTAGTTACTAATGGCTTCTATTGCGAGCAGATTCTTGGGTTACTTTCAACCTCAGGAAGGAAAACCTGCACTTTGGGAGCTGGATTCTGATTATTATCTCCATGTGTCTTGGATTGGAGATGATATGTTCCCAGAAAGGGGGTAAGATTTTTACGTTTGATGAACCTATGTGTGTCAGATTAAGGGTTTACTCTTTTGTTAGATGCAAATAATATTTTGAGCCGTGCCTGAAACTGGAAATTAAGTTCAATGGACTCATAAATTAGTTGGGATATACAGAAGATCATAATTTCTTGTTGTGTATGCTTATATGATTAATGTCTATCGCAGGGTCCAGTCTATTGCAAAACCTATGAGCGGTATTGGAGCCAACCTAGCACCAGTGCCAGCTTTCAGAGAAGACTTCTCACGAAGAAAGCTGACCTCATTTGACAAATTGATAGAGAGGACTTGCAGTTCAATAAAGAACGTGAGGCTTTGTAGTGAGACAGACCAAAGGCCAGGTGGCAGCAGTGGAAGCACGGGTGTGGCTCCTGATGCAGCGTATGATCCTCCTTTCAAAATTTCAATTTATTAGGCCTTTGCTTGGAACTTTATAGAGGATGATTGATAAAATGTGACTTCTTTTTGCGCATCATAGGACTTTTAGCCCTTTAAAGATGGTTTCTAGTTCATGAAAGAAAAGAGATTTAGTCGTAACCAAACCAAGACTCAAATGCTATGACACTTCGGAATCTGAGTGTGTTTTTTTTGTTGACCTTTTGATCTGCAGTGAGATTCAGCTTAAGAGCCCGAATTGGCTGTTTGGTTCAAGAAAACCCGAAGAGAATGACTCAGCCACAAAATCTGGAGCAGACGACAGTGAGAAAGGAGTGACATCGAGTGAGAGAGTCAACGATTTCTGCAACTTGGACTGGCTTTCTGAGTCCAACGATCATCAAGAAGATATCTTCCAAAGGTACTGATTTCGTTTTCTTCCCTCTGAAATTTCAACGCCCTTTAGATTGCATTTCAGAAATTCTTTCCTTTGTGGTTATTATTGGCAAACTCATTAATGAATGTTACGAGCAAAGATTGACCTAAACGTCTAACCTCAGACCACCAGCTGTTGACATTTTTACAATTGATATCTCGTTTCGGTTGCGTCAAACCATAAATGTTTCGTTTTATAGGTACCTATCAATCACATCAACTAACGAAGCCAATGGTTGGTATGGTGGTACTCTCCTTGGTGACCAAGATGAAAACAGCGAAATTTACAGACATTACGCCGAGTTCTGTCAGGTTCAGATTCTTTCTCCATAAATTGATAGATTGCAGAAACACAGCTCTTGATTCTGTTTTCTTTTATGATCCATTTTATGCAGTGTCCAGCGATGGAACCCTTTGAAAACGATCATGAGTTAGAACAGAACTCCGCAGAAGTTCTCCGCATGAACACGGTCGACGTAATGGACACTGGAGAAGCAGAAACGGAGATGGAAAACGCTATGAATGAATACACTCAGATTGGTAGCAATCTCGGGATAATTCCAACTCAATGCAAAAACTTTGCCGGAGATCCTTGTTGGCTAGCCAGATGGCTCGTCGGGGATGATAACATCCCAAAGGTCATCTAATCCTATAAACAGAGAACTTCCCCAACGACATAGCGTCTCACGCCAGAGATACTTCTCTTTTGGTTGTATGCTTGTGATTACGTTTTATTGTGTAGGTACATATAAAAGAGACGAAACCAAAGAACATTTTGTGTAGAAAAATAAATGTTTCCCTCTACAAAGTTCTCCTCTTGTGTTCTTTGATACACACTAGTACAAGTACAGTGATGTTTTTCTTTATTAACTTACTTACAGTAGCATATCTGACTTAGCTGGTAATCTCTTGAAGAAATTTGCAGGTACTGAAGGCATTCTGCTCCTGAACCGCGGATGGCGCAGCATGAACAGTCCGATTAGGATTGCAATCACTTGGAACGGTGTGATATAGATAAACACAGCCCAGATCAATGAGAAGACGATGAATAAAGCTGTTGCTCTTGGGTCTCTCCAGCTTAACAGTGCTTGAAATCTCTCTCCTTGTGTCGCTAGGTCGCCCACAACTGACTGGACTCTGCCACCGACACTCCTAAGCCTGTCATACCTCATTCTGACAATGTCTGCTGGTCTGCTAGTCGGGAAAGTGTCAAACTCCTCGTCTAGCTCGTCTGGGTGAGCATTGTCTGCTTGGGACAAACGGGCGTCCATGTGAGGCGGGTGTCTTGGTCTGTACCGGTAGTTCCACATGCCTATCACAAACAGGTAGAGGAAGATTGTGGGTAAAATCAGTTCTGGGTAGCAGACAAGAATCAGGAACAGAACGTGAACCAGACACGTCGTGATCGGGTTTCTCCATGTGCAGATGTCGTTGAACCATTTGCAGACCAGAGTGACTGCAGAGAGAAGTGACATGATTCTGCTGAAATTGGCTTTGCTTCTCCTCAGACTGAACATATTGTAGTCTACATCAAGCATGTACTCCACAACCTCACGTCTCAGCGGTGGCTCGGACCTTGATAGTCTCGTCGCCACTATTTGCATCGCCTGATGCCTAAGCAAATCGATATTCCTCACTGGTATTGGTTGAACATAATGCATTTTGGGCAACAATGGTCTTCCGTATTGTGCCATCATGTTGACAAAGGAGGTGCAAGTGTACCTCAGAGCTAGCTGAAGCTCACCGTTCTTCTTTAGACCACCTGGTGTAAGAACCAGCAACGGGTAATAATGAGTGTAAACCCGGTCTGTTTCCAGCGTAGATAGTCTGACTCTAACTTTCCCAATCCTCTGGTCCTTAGAATCACCACCATCATTGACATGACCATTGTCAAAGACTCCAATTGTTATGACCGTGCAAGGATCATGAACTTCCCAAGTATATTGCTCGTTCCACTTAGGTGTAAGCGCATCTAAAAGCGTCCTCGTTCTTACCCATTTGTTCCCATATTTTGCCACACAATACGGATCAGTCATTCTTCCATCTTTACCTTTCATAGGCACCAAGTTCCTAGCACTGAGAATCCCAAGCTCAAGAATCCCGATGCTCGGCTTTCTCAAATGCTTTGAAGATGGTTGAAGATCGCTGCTGAAATGTGTGGTCTCATCAAGAACATGGTACCCAGCTTCTATACAAACCCGAAGCAAAATCTTACTAGAGAACTTCTCTTTCTTCTTCTCAGTCTCTTCCTCCATAGACGTAAAATGTCTCTGTAGATTAAACCACCGTGGATCAGGCATTTTCCCAGTATCATGCCTTATCGTAATACCCCTCACCGGTATAAACAACCTCCCCAATATCTCATCTTTCCCTTGTCCAATCCTATCTTCAACCGAGACAACAACCATATCGTCAAAAGGCTCAGACACAATAAACATAAACTCCTCGTGCCACTGCGGATTCATCGTCCCTCTCATCTGAGGCATCCTCGTCGCTCTCGGCTGATTCCCCACCATAATCTTCACGACTGCATCAGGCACTCTCCCTTTATCAGATGCAACAAGATCCTGAGCTTCCATTACGTTAATCCTTAGATAATACAGCTTCGGCGAAAAGTATACTTTAGACCGAGTATTCGACAGGTTAGAGTGGCTCACACGGTGCGCATCAGAGTGCCAAGCATCCGGGAACGACTCGTCAGCTTGAGTCCCCATCCAAACGGCAAGCATTATCTCTCCTCTGTTCGTCTTCATCCCTTTCTTATCCTCTAGTCTATACCACTGAGGAGCCAGAGGACTATCAGGAGGAACTCTAAGAGGAACTTCAGTGAGATCAATCTGTACTCTTCCGACAAAATCATCTTTGGTCACAACATCTTTGTCTTTAACAGTGACTTCAAGTATATTCGATTGTAATCTCTCTTTAGAAAAGGCGAAGATCTGTTTCCAGATCGGATTCTGATTCTTCTCCAAATGTTTCGTCAAGCCTTTGTAGTTACCAAGCTTCACTTCAACATAAGGATCCAAACTACCGGAGACATCCATCACCGGAAGATCTCGAGCTTTCACGACGCTGACGTAAAGGTAATGCATCCGCTCGACGAGATCGTATGTGCTGGAGGTTTTGTCTCCGCTGTTTCGGAAATAGTAAGATTGTCGCATTCTTGCTGCTAAAGGAGGACTGGTTTCGATTAGCTGAAACTCTGGATTCTGTCTCGGCACTTGCATCTGCATTACTGCTGAAGACGGTGCTCCTGGAGCTCTCATGAAATCTGATCTAAACTCCGGTTGATTAGGCGGAAGAGGATGAGAAGATGGCGGTGGTGGACCTCCTCCGCCTCCTCCGTGCGCTGCAGCCGCCGCAGCGCCGATGGAGTGGAAAGTTCTTGATTCTTTCTCTTTCTTCTTCGGCTGCTTCATCTCCTCCACGTAAATCTCTTCCGCTCCTCTTGGGTTACCGTCGAACTGCTGAAAAAAGTTTTGGTTTTGATTTTGAGATTCGAATTTCTTCTCCTCTTTCTCAGCCGCCGGAGGCTGAAGAGATCGGAAATCTTCGCCGCCGTCGTTAGGAGCGGCGAAGATTCTAAGAGCGATGTCGCCTTTGATGTGAGAAAACAAACCTCGTTTGTCGAGCGGGTATCTTTGTACGTTGGCTTCTGATTCAGATAACGGAACAGAAGCGCCGGAGATTTTTACACGGCCAAGGAATTTCCCGGGCTGATTGTTATCACGACGGTCATCGTAGACGGTGACGTTGATAGTCTTGTTGGTGAAGTCGCCGCCGACGTTGAAAACTAACACCTCGTTCCAGTGAGGGTTTAGATCTTTTGGTCGCGTCTGTGTTCTCTGCCGCTGTTCGTCGAATTCAACTTCGACGAACGGACTCGCTGAGCCTTGACCATCTTTAGGCATCAAATCGCTCGCGTCCACGATTTCAACAACGAGTTTGCTCATTATCGGAGATAAAGTTTTAAACTTTACTCAAGCAATGAAGAGAGAGAAAGTCCGGCAAAGAAAACTACTTTGCGGTTTTTTAGTGTGAAGAAGAGATTCAAAAAGTGTGTTAAAAGAAGAAGAGAAGATGAATTAAGAAGAGAGAAGAAGAAGAAAGATGAAACAACTTATCATCTTTTTTTCTTGGTTTCGAGGAGTGTGAAGACATAAACAGAAGGAAAAAAAACAGATACGATGTCAAGAAGAAAAGACGACGTCATTTAGTCAAATTTTCGATTTCTCCCAAAATTTACCAGTTTATTATTATTATTTTATACATATAACAATATTATAATATATGATAGAAAATGGAAAGATAGTGAAGAAATTAAAATGAATTAAGTTGAGTAAATTATGGTTTATTTTTGGTCTGGAGTAAATTATGTGCTACTTTTATTTTTCTCATCGCGAATGTTTGTTAGTATTGAACAATTCTTGATTATTACTCAAGCTCCAACCTTTGAATCGTTTGGTTTATACTTTTGAATATTGTTGTCTGTGTCGGTGATTCACCAAATATTCGTAGGGTCATTGTAGTTATTATAAAGAATAAACATTTTTTTTGTACACATAAAAACTTAATTTTGTTTCACAAACAGTGTCGTTTTACATTTTTGAAAAAAAAGTTTATAAGCGAAATTCTGATTTTATTATAAGATTTTTAAAAAAAATTTCTTAATATGCGTAAAAATTGTCAGAATAACATTTTTTTGCAAAAGAGAGGGTAATTTTTTCTGATTTTCTTGTGCATATTTTGTAATATATTAAAAAAAAAAACTGTGTGATTATTTTAAAAAAAAAAATGAAGAGAAAAAAGGTGAATTGGGTGAGTGATGGGTAGGCCCATAAGAGACGTACCATCGTTGTCTTTGATGGACGAATGTGGTGGTGGCCATCTATGCTTTGTAATGCGATAATTAGAAAGTGGACTAATTTTTTCTATTTTTTTCTTTAAATATTATTAAAATAGTTCATAACAATGACAACAAATCATAAAATAAAAACGAAAAAAGAATTGGAATAGTCATTTTTTAATATGTGAAATCGATCGTTACCATTATGTGATCTTAAAATAGGCAATCATATCAAATACGAAACTACAAAAAAATTAAATTTAATTCAACGTTTTTTAGAGTTGTATGTCACTAGGGAAAAACATATAATGCTAATGTAGCTGAATAATATCTAACTCTTTACTTTTTGTAACTCACTATGATCCCATGTCCAACCAAACTCAAATTAATCTCTGAAAGAGAGTCGTCCATGAGTAGATTTGTTGTAACGCTTTTGACCGTTCTTTCCATGTGTTCTGGCGCCTTTTCTGGGCCTGTGGATTCATCCTGTCCGACGGTCGAGAGCGCTACGTCCGGGAGGCTTTTAAAGTCATGATTTATTGTCTTTGTAATCACCACGCGATTTTTCCTTGTGCTTTGTCCTCACTCGCACGATTCCGGAGACTTACTTCCCTGAAAGTCACCCATCCTAGTATTACTCCAGTATAAGCACGTTTAACTGTGGAGTTCTCTCAAGATCGATGTGTGACCGAAAAGATAAATGCACTTTGGTGACATAGGTAGCCAAATCAATCATTTTAAACCCTCTCACACTCGATATATCGGGGTTTCACAATTGTTTTCTGGGTTTGCAAATGGACCGAAAGCAAGAGTCTATATGTATGTAGAGTGTCCAGAGACAATTGTACAATAATTCTCTATAAGTTTCGAACTCGCATGATGTTCGCCACACGAACTTGTTCTTACCGTTAGGTCACGACGATTCGGACATAATATCTGACTTTTTGATGGAATTTTTTTTCTGTTTTATAACCGTATGTTGTTTACAAACTGTTTAAATCAATTTAAGACACGAAATTTTCAATTTATGTTTATACATATAGTATTAATTAAAATATCTATCCAAATTAAAAGTCTTTGGCGAATATTGTTTTAGTTTCTTATCTCAACTGAAAAAACACATTAATGAATGTTTTGTTGTTTGTTTTGGGGATAAAATAATTAATTTATATTGATATCTGGCCATATGAGATGATTGAATCATATATTGCAAAATCTTTTTTAAAATTGTTTTATGTAATTTCTTTGAAATAAATGGGGGTCAGCTTAAAGACGAGAGTCATGAGGAGAGTAGGGAGGGATTTATATTTTAGTTGAATTTTTGTTAAGCGTATTGAATCGTAATTCTCATGAGGAAAAAAAGATAAATAGTAATAATATACAGAAACTTATAGTGATTTGATTCTATCGATTTCAAGGAAATCGGAGTTACCGCATCACCAAATCTACAGTACATCACGTCACATGTCCTTGCCCTAAAAGGTGGACCTCGTTTGTTGTATCATCACCAATTGTTTCGTAACGTTTAATTTGGTGGATTACAAATTTTTAGGGTTCGTGTGTTTTTTTTATAAAAGATTCGAAAATTAATACCTTTAAGAGCAAGTGCAACCGGACGGCAAAACATTAATAATGTCGTTGTCCACTCTCTAACTTAACGGTATATGTTGATGGCAAAATTTTTTTTTGGTGTTTTTTGAATAGTGTCACACCAAATTATTATTTTATTGTAATTTTCATCTAAAAAATATAGTTAAATTGTTATTTTGGAATTGATGAAAACTTTATAATATGATTTAATTATTCTTTTTAAATAATTTTCATTTTACTTTTATAAAATTAAATTATTTTTATTAACATAAACTAATTTTTTAAAAATAGTAATATAGAAATTAATTAAAATAAAAGTACATTACTCATTAAATATCAATTAAAACACTGAAAAAATAAAAATTCATAATTAAAACCAAACACACATAAAAAAATACAGCAAAATACTTATAAAGACATAATATAAACTTAAACAATACTCTAATATTCAGAGAAATCATTTCCGCCTCCGCTAAGGAAGTTATAGAATGGGCTAAAATCTTATATTTCATTAATAGTTAATCAACTATAAAAATAATTAGTATTTATCAAGACTATTTAAAAATAAAAAGAATCTTAAATTTAATAATATAATAATAAATAATATTCTTTTTTGGTGTGCGATTTGGTGTTGTGGTTGGAGATGAAAAAAAAGGTGGAACACCAAAACACCAAATTTGGTGTTTTTTCAACACCAAAATTGATGTTTGTGGTTGGAGGTGCCCTAATTGGTTCATACATTTTTCTCCGGAGTCAAACATTATATGATAACTAGATTAGGATCATAGGGATAAAATAATGTTAAGAATATATTTTTAATATTTAGGATATAAATAGATAACCGATATAATACTCATATAACTAAATTTATCAAAATTGTATTTTGTATTTTATGATATAAAAATTCAAAAATAATTTAGAATCACAAAAAAAAATCTGAAAAATACACTCCCTATGGAGAAATTTCATATTTTTAATTCAAAATATTTAATACAAAATAAAAAATATGATAAAACTATAGTTATAATATTTACGATCTAAATGGGTAACATGTGTAATAAAGATCATTATAATTAAATATCAAAATTATATTTTGAGTTTCATGATATAGAAAAAGCATAACCAAAAAATCTGAAAACCCCATTTTTTTGTTTTAACATCTAGATAACTTTTATTAATACACTGAAGTAAAAATAGGATCACAAAGCCGAATACAAAACATCGGAATATAAATTATTACATAAACATATATATATGCGCCATATGATGAAGACAAAACATTTAGAAAAGCGAATTTTGACGCTGCTTTCTTTCGAAATAAGCCTTACACGCTAACGAAAGTGGTGATTTGTTATCTTCTTTTTCCATAATATGTCTCACTCTGATACGATAGATATGCCATATTGGCATTATTTTCTTTTCCCAAATCGTACAGTAAAAACTCATTGCATCTGGTACATGTTTTGAAAAGCCGACACGGTACCAATAACTCCGTATCCGCGTCCTTGATAATAATGTAGACTTTGTTATATCTCCATCATGACTTCGTTGATAGTAAATGCTTCTCTTTGGAATAGTTATGCGTAGATCCCATATCCGCCAATCGATATACTATAGATATAGTAAAAACGTATACTCAACCCCTTCCTTTAATCGGAATTGTGTACACTGGTCATCATGAAAGACTCGGAAGATTTTTCACGAAGATAGCGGATTCGTCGTGAGTAGGATCAAGTAACCAACACTTCTCAACAAACCATAAATAAACGACCTCCCGGAAGGGAGAAAGAGATCGGAAACAAAACTGTTTCCAAATGCTAAAAGGAAGGTCCCAAATCGAGACACCATAACTGATTTTCGTAGGAGAATGAGCAAACATATCTATAGATTTTGGATTTAACCATAATTTGTGTTCGACGTATATCTCTATTGTACACACGACAAACGATGCCACAATCCAAAGAAGGAAGGTAAACCCAACAAAAATTTGGTATGCGAGAATGCTTATCATCGCCATTACTGAAAAACATATGAAAAAAACAAATTTAAAACACATAAAACCACCGGCAAAAGCCGGTGGCCGTGAAGAAAGATGAACAAAAGCGGTTTCTTTAGTTTTTTGTTTTTTTTTTGTCGTCTCTCTCCTGTAGTAAACTATATATGTAATGGAACCAATGAGAATAAGAAAATTTTATTTGGGAAAAAAAACTAATAAAATGTACAAACAAAATGGATTTCACATCTTTTAAACAAAAATTAATTTAATCTTATTAACAAATAAACATATTTTTATTTGAAACTATTTAATTTTAAATTACATGATTTGCATTTTTTATTGTTTTAAATTTCATTTTGTGATATAAAATCCTTAACACAACATAGGAAAAAAACTAAGAAAACTACATAAAATATTTTAAATAGTAACAAAATTTTCTTTTTTCTTTTTTTGTCGTTTTTAAGAGTTAATTGATTTGTAAAGAAATTTTTTAATAAAAATTATACTATAAATGACATATTTTACGATCTAAATTAATGATAATTTATGTCAAAATCTCGTGAGTTATAATTTTGTATGTGTGTCGCATTTGAGCGCATTCGATTTTATATAATAAGATTTATATGTGGACCTATATATGTAATTCATATTTCTTCCTAAATAACCATCATATTAAAGTTTATACTTACATGGATTGAACTTGTTGTCACAAAGACGTTCAAAATATTAAAGATTTCGTATGAATATCCATCTTTGACATTCGCATTCGATAAATAAAACATACTCTCTCTGTTCCAAATTATAAGTCTTTTTAGACTTTTAGTTTTTTTTCAATTTATAAAATTTTTCAATTTTTAAAAATTTTAATTATATAAACAATTAACCAAAAAGATTATGTGGTTGGAAAGTCATATTTGGTGGAGTATATAAGCTTCTTCTTTTTTAATATGTTAGTGGAGTAGAAATTTTTTAAAAGAAAAGAAAAAATTGTTATTTTCATGGAAAAACCTAAAAAACTTATAATTTGAAACAAAAGGAGTATTGTTTATCAAAAAATATTTATATAACAAATTTTATTTTTTTGTTTTAAACAGTAGACTAGGTAGTATTATTTTAAAAAGATCCAAACACCTTCTTTTTGATGGCGAAGTTTCCTATTTATTCAATTGTTGTTAATATGGGAATACTAATTGTCTTGATATCATTAATTTAAAGTGTGGATTCCGTGGAGATTACGGACAAGCGTGGATCGTTTGTTAGATACTTATCTAAACTAATTAAAAAAAAAATCTTAAGAACATAGGAGTTTGAGAAACTCTGGTCAAATACAACCTTTACACCTTGTTCTCATCTCCCATGTTTTGTCGGCAGTCCACGAATCACTTATACCTCAATTTTATCTTATCTTTTTCGGTTCTTATAAATATTTCAAATTTCATGGTTAAACATATTTTTTTAACAAACTAATTTTAGTATTTAATACAAGATAACAAGTTTAACTTAGTGAAAGAACCAATTATTTCCTAACTCACATCTCCACTTCTACTATCGGCCCAATAATTTTTCGAAAACTTGAGCTTCTTTTGTCCGGTAATAAATAAAGATCTCTACCCACTAATTTTCTTTTGGAGTTTTGCTTTTAAAGTCAAAAATGTTCTCCTTCGCAACGAAGGTTCAATTATTTTATAACATTTAATTTTCTGTTTCACATTTTAATGGACACAACTCCTTTTGCCACCAAAGTCTTCTCCTATATTATTCCAAATGATCATCCGCTTTTTAAACTGTATATGTAAACGCGTTTTAGACGTTTCAATGTAATATAAGATTGCTAAATTTTGTATATCCGAATACTTTTTTGTAAGAATTGATTCAATTTTGCATCGATTTCACCAGTTTATGGCAAAACATTACATTCAAAATAGTTTTTTTTTTTCATACGGTTACGAAGTTATTTTGTTGTGTGATGGAATCAAGATTTTACAACATAGGAGTTATTTTTTTCTTTTTGATCAAAATGTTTAAAGCCCGTATGTCTCTAATCCACTAGGACGGAGTTAGACCAAGTAAGATACTCGTCTTTGGTGAGCCAACCTTTCAAAACGCAATTCGAACTTTGACATCCTCTTTAATTGGACCAGCACTTCGTGGTTATGTAAGTGTTATTTTCAAAGATGTGATACTACTAGATGATTAAGAAATAGAAGTAAAAGACATTTTTTGGGGATAAAATCGAAATAAAAGACTTAGAATATCTCTAAAAAGACTCTCAAAACTTCAAATTTGAGGTTTTTTGTTCTCCAAAAAGGCATTCAAAACATCAAAACATTATTCATTTTTATTTTTAACCCTTATAATTATGCATCTTTCCTAAAAGTCTACTAGTATTTATTTATTTATCATTTTTTGTCGTTATATAATTTTCTATCATAATATCATCTTTAATATATCTTTATAAATTTTATTTCTACATAAAATTGAACAAAAATATTTAACGTTTGTTTTTATATGACGTTATATGTTGTTAACATTGTGTGTAATATTTTTGTAAGTTTTTATTTATTTATGAAAGTTTAATGATAATAACTAGATATTATAATAGTTGAGGACTATAATGTAAAATACAAACATTTTTAGAGATAAATTTAAAGTTTCCTTTTGGAGCATTTGACCCTCAAAACTTTATTTTGAAGATTTACCACCTTCAAAATGAAGTTTTTTTTGGAGATAGCTCCTAATAAGTCAAAACGTTTGTAATGTCTTTCTACTGCGGGTTCATTGATTCGTACCAACTTCTACCGTATTTTTGGTAAATGAGATTAATATATGGGCCTATGAAAGAGAACAAAGACTAAATGGAATAATAAATGAATAAGCTTGAACGAATATTTTTTATATAACGAGTAGTAGATGATAGTATTAAATTTCATTAGAAATTCACAAAAAATTATGGCATGTCATGTTATGGCGTTGAAATCAAAACTCGTGGTGGAGAAAGATCAGCCGGAGATGTCTGAATTTCACACTGTTGGTAGTTGGTGTAACATCCAACAAAGATTAAAATCAAAGCAAAGAATGTTGTTGAATTCTTCTGATTTTTAGTAAATGCATATCCAACTCCTTCCTTTCCTTCTACATGCGAAGAAATGATCAAAAGAGCTGTATTTACCGGACAACAAGTTTTGGTCTCACTTTTTGGTCGTATTTTATATCAAACGCACCATGTTTTATTAAGAGTATGAGAATATATTTGTATCAAAGAAGGGATGAACATTCGGTTCTTCGGTTCGGTTCAGTTAATTCGATTCTTAAATTTTGGAACCATATTGGAACCAAAAGGTTATCGGTTCGGTCCGCTTCGGTTCCGGTTCTGGTTTGGTTCCGGTTCAATTTCAAATAAAAAATAACCATTTAGGTATAAATTTTCGGGTAGTTTTGGATATTTTCGGTTATTTATGGATACTTTTGGGTATTTTCCGATATCTTTAAGTGTTTTTAAGTATTTTTGGGTAATCTTAAATATTTCAGTTCTTTTCGGTTATCCGAAATATTTCGGTTCGGTTTGATTTGGTTCCTGTTCTTTCGGTTCTCAAAAATTAGAACCGTTCGAATATTTTCTTCATTTTTCGATTTCAGTTCGGTTTCGGTTATCGATTTTTCGGTTCGATATGTCGATTCCGGTTAATTTACCAGAAACCAATTTAACTCTAAATGCTAACATGAGAATTTAGCTCAAGCTGAATATGGATATAAACCTGTCCAATTGTACATTTTCTAATTCAATGGGAATAAGATTATTAGAGTAAATAAAAAGTAGTATCAAAATAGGTATAGGGTTCTAAAAATGAATTGTCCTTAGCTGTTCGTGGCATAATCTCCTTTCGATTCCCCTCGCTTGGAACTACTTCTTCCATGTTTATTTTTCGTTTTAACGATAACAACTTAGATAAACGATCATATTCGTGGGTCTAAATCGTCTTTCTTTTTCTTCTTTCTTTTTGTACCTTTTATTCGTCCTTTCACTTTCATACAAAAAATGGGAGAATCTATGGATCATTCCATTTGAAAATAGAGCTTATACATTTGAAAATATACGAATAAATGCAATTAATTAATGTTGCAGCCAAGATGATCATTTTTAATGTTAAAACTAAGATGTTCATATTAAATAAACATTTTGTCGTTTGAAAACAATATTAATATATGTCTGATCGACAGGCAAATATAGTAAATCTGGAAAAAAAAAAAGACATGAATATAGTGTTAGTGTGTGTAATATGTGTGAGTGTTGTTGTGGGGAATCTGCAAAAAGGAAGATACAAGGTGGCTGCCTGCTTCCTTCTTCTCTTCTTTTATTCCTGCCTTTTGTTTTCTTGTCTTAGTGTGTCCCAAAGCCACATGGAATCTCACATGCCTCCTAGCTTTTCTCTCTTACTAATACATATTTCATCTATTAATGCACATTTCATGATTATGTTTTAGGTATTAAACGGATTTAACTTTGATTTTTATTTTGTTTTGTTTTTAAAATCTAAAAACTCATCACTTTTCCGATCAAAACTGCGAAGCTTTGAGCTAAAACCATAACCCAAAAAAAAAGTAAAACAAGACTAACATCTATCTAAAACCTATATGATTTTTACACTTTTACAACTTGTTTTTGAGTTATTTATTGAATCAAAATGTATTTTCATAAGGTTTAGGGTCGGAGATCTTTAGGGCTATAAACTTTACGGTATTGGAGACTGAACTCTTTATGTATAAATTTTTTCTGACTAGTAGATATATGCATATTAACTTAAAAAAAATTTAAGGGTCAAAGCGAATGTTTCGGCATGTCTCAAAGCCAGTCATGGCTTTTCTTATTGGTTTAGTTATAGAGTCTTAGCTGATTTTAGGTTATTTTGAAGAATAACCGAACATTATAAATTATAAACGAACATATGAAAATACAGAATAAACGTAAGACATCAGAAGTTTGATATTATTCGAAAGAGTTACCACCTTACAAGAAAATAGATGGAAAAAGTAATGTTTTGTTAGGATCCCTCCTTAATTGGAGAGGTTCTAGAAAATTCTAGAGCTTTCTAGATAAGTATAGATTTTTCTAGAACGTTCCAGAGAATCCTAGAGAAGTCTAGAACTCTCTAGTAGCTTGTGAAATAGTGTGGAATCCTCTAGAACATTTTGGAGATGTGTGGAA
>OVAN01008154.1:0-18367 GCA_900406275.1 Anastatica hierochuntica | reverse complement strand
TTCAAAATATTAGACATGTGTTATATATAATTTATAATACTATTAAAAACACTATAGATATTATATTTATCAAGAAAACTATATAATCCCGCGCTTGGTGCTGGTCAAAATCTAGTTTTGTATTAAAAGGAAGTAATTATATTATGGAACTGTCCCCAAGAAAATCATAGTAGAAACGGGAGATGCCAAACGGGATGTTATCAAAATGAGGGTCCTCAAGTTTTGGGGTTTACTCATTTTTCTTTGAAAATGTATTTTAAATTTTGAAAAGACTTTTTATAAGATAAGATATGACCACAAGCATGTCACTTCAAAATCCAGCCCAAAACGCCAGCCATGAGCCACCCTCTCCTTTTTATTATTACAAACTTCCAAATTTTGAATTTAATTTTGTAGGTCCTGTTGCCCTTTTCAATCTCATATACACTATAAATCTCTGTGTTAATTTGGTCTAAATTAATAAGACTGAGTTCACAGTGTTTCTGTTGATTGAATTTTTCAAAAACAAATTCTCAATTTTGGCAAAAACTATGTGAAGATTTTAAGGTTTTATTTTAGAAGGTAAACCTTCAATTTTCATAAGTTTTTGAAATGATCTGTTTTGTTTGTACGACCTTAACAAATATTTAAACGAAACTATCAAACTAAACTTGCGTTTTATAGACGACATAGCCTAAAATGAGATAACCAAATAACATGGTTGATCTTATGACTCATATCTCTTTGCTATAGTTTATGACGTGATGTATAACGGTAGATCTTTTAATTATCTAAGTAATCAATCAATCCCGTAAGTGGAGACAACAAAGAGGTTTTTTGTCGTGTTTGTATTCTATACATTAATTAATCAAATCCTAAGTTTTGGTGGTTTTGGTTTAAGAAAATCTTAATCGTTATTGGAGTGAGTACACTTGTATAGAATACACTTTTGTATAGATACTGTATAGTGGGCTAGATACATTCTTTGGGATACTGTATATAAACAGCCTTTGTACAGAGTTTGATAATTAATGAGAAAAAAACTTTATTTCTTGTTTGTCTTTATTCAATATGGTATCAGAGCAAGAAAAGTTTGTTAGCTTCCGTTTTCTCTTTCTCATTGATTCTTCGTCATTTTCATCTTCGAATTGAGCTCGAGATTCTTCGATCCAGCTTGGGAAAATCTGAACAATCTCTTCCGCATCCGGATCGTGAATCTCTTTCGATTTGAACAGTTGATTCATCGAAAATTTTTTTCATTCTGCTTTTTGATTCTCTATTCTTTGACCTCTGATTGCTCTCAGATTCTTTTCTTCACATTTCGGAGCAATCTCTCTGTATTGATCTCATTTTCTGATCAAATCTAATAGAAATGGGATCAACATCACAAAATCTTCAAGCTGCAATTTCGATGGATCAAGTTCCGATAACACGAACCTCCGATTTACAGCCGATAATGGATAATTACAAGAATCCATACTTCCTTCACAATACCGATCACGCAGACCTTGTTCTTGTCTCAGATCGACTTACATCAGGTGCGGACTTTCACTCATGGCGTAGATCTATAAGAATGGCTTTGAATGTCCGCAACAAACTAGGTTTTGTGGATGGTACTGTGATTAGACCACCGGAAGGTCATAGAGAATTTGGTTCATGGTCTAGGTGCAATGATATGGTTACCACATGGTTGATTAATTCTGTGTCTAAGAAAATTGGTCAAAGTCTGTCGTTCTTGCCTACGGCAGAAGCTATTTGGAAGAATCTGATATCAAGATTCAGTCAAGATGATGCACCAAGGGTCTATGAGATTGAACAACGTCTTAGTTTAATCCAACAAGGATCATTGAATGTAAGCACATACTACATAGAATTAGTAACTTTGTGGGAAGAACTCAAGAACTTTGTTCAGCTACCAACATGTAGTTGTGGAAAATGTGAGTGTGATGCTCCATGGGACAAACTCCAACAGAGAAGTAGAGCTAAATTTCTGATGGGGTTAAATGAGGCTTTTGAGTCTTCTCGTAGACAGATTCTTATGATGAAGCCAATCCCATCTATTGAAGAAGTATTCAATCTAGTTACTCAAGATGAGAGACAGAAGAATATCAAGCCATCTCCCAAACAAGATAATGTCGTCTTTCAGAGTTCTGGACCAGATGAAACTGTTGAAGTTATTGGTAATCAAGTCTATGCGGCTACTCACAACAGTTTTAGACCTCGTCAACGTCCTGTATGTACACATTGTGGTCAAGTGGGACACATTGTCCAAAAGTGCTTCAAGATCTATGGCTATCCACTAGGTCATATATATTATAATAATGGTTCTCAGCCTCAGAAGAGCATTGCTCAGTCTGCTTTTACTCGCAGAGGTTACAACCAATCAGGACATCGACCACCACTTCAACAGAGTAGACCAAATATGATTGCAAATGTCAACACAATGTCTTCTGGAAACAATATGACATCTTATCCAGTTAGCCTGGATTTAAGTAACTTTTCTCCGGATCAAGTTCAATCTCTCATTCACCAGCTCAGTCCATATGCAAAGGCACCAGAACAAGTAATTTCTCAACCATCTGCATCTCAAGCTACAATCACAGAACAAGGTGTCATGGCTGCTCAATCTTCAATCACTGGTACAATTCCATTTCCTTCTTCAAGTTTACGGTATGAGAATTTTTTTCTCACTTTTCAACATCAATGTCTTACCTCCCTTTATAATACTATCCCTCTTGGTAGTTGGATAATAGATACAGGTGCCACTGGCCACGTCTGTTCTAACTTATCTCTGTTTAGTGACATTTGTTTAGTATCTGGGATAACAGTCTCACTCCCAAATGGCACTAGATCACCTATCACACATACTGGCACTGTGCATATTAGTGATCTTCTCATTCTTCATGATGTCATGCATGTTCCCACATTCAAATTCAACTTAAGTGTCAGTTCTTTGTTGAAACGTAATAAATCATCTGCTCATTTCTTTCATGATCATTGTTATCTTCAGGAGGATACTCAGGCCTTGAGGATTGGTAGAGGCATCATAATACATAATCTCTACATCTTAGAGGATATTAACAATCAAAACTCTATCAATCTTTGTGGCTCAGTGACTTCAGATGGATCTCTTTGGCATAAACGCCTTGGACATCCATCTCATTCAGTTCTTCAACACATGTCTGGTATTTTGCATTTTCCTGCTAATAAACATGAGTCTGTATGTCAAGTATGTCCTCTTGCAAAACAAAAACGCTTACCTTTTGATTCTCAAAACAATTTGTCTGCCTTGCCTTTTGAATTGGTTCATTTAGACATTTGGGGTCCTTTCTCTGTAGAGTCTATAGAAGGATATAGGTACTTTCTTACCCTTATCGATGATTGTACAAGAGTCACTTGGGTGTATATGTTAAGAAATAAATCAGATGTTACTTCAGTTTTTCCTCAATTTCTTAAATATATACTTCGCCAATATGATTCACATGTTAAAGCAATCAGAAGTGATAATGCTCCAGAACTTGGTTTTTCAAATATTATTAGAGAACAGGGCATTTTTCACTACTATTCATGTTCATACACACCACAGCAAAACTCTGTGGTGGAAAGAAAACACCAGCACATTCTTAATGTTGCAAGGTCATTAATGTTTCAATCTAATATCCCTTTAACTTATTGGAGTGATTGCATCTTGACTGCTGTTTTTCTCATCAATAGAACTCCTTCTGTTCTTTTAGGGAAAATATCTCCATATGAATGTCTTTTAAAGAAGAAACATGATTACTCTTTCATGAGAACATTTGGGTTCTTATGTTTTGTTTCCACTCTTACAAAAGATCGTCATAAGTTCAGTCCTAGAGCACAACCTTGCGTCTTTCTAGGATATCCTCCTGGATACAAGGGTTATAAAGTCATGAATATTGATACTAGAGAAGTCTTCATCTCTAGAAACATTGTTTTCCATGAATACACATTCCCTTTTCATGCTCATCCTGTCACTAAACCTGATGCTTTTTTCTCTGAGTCTATTTTGCCTTTGCCTATTTTACCTGTTCCTGATTCTTTGATTCAAATACAAGAAACCTCTGACAATGCTATATCATCTGGTACATCCTTAGATACTCCTGTTCATTTTGATCAACATGATAGTACTTTTTCAACTGCATCATCATCATCACACACACACTCTAGTGCCTTACCTGTATTACCACAGACTGTTGTCACAGGTACTGGATCTATGGAACAACAACATAATAGGCCTAAACGACAAACCAAGGTACCAAAATATCTGACTGACTACCATCATTCTCTTGCCTCTCTTACTGAAACACCAAAACTATCCATTCTTCATTCATCTCAAACACAAAAATCTCAAATACAGTTACCATCACCAAATTCTGACTTTTTCCCTTCTAACCAAACTCCTTATCCTTTGTCTTATGTCTCATCCTATTCTCATCTTAATCCTACTTACCAACACTATATATGTTCTATCACCATGGAAACTGAACCAAAAACTTTTAAGCAAGTTGTGACATATGTTGTATGGAGAGGTGCAATGGATGCAGAATTACAAGCTATGGAGCAAAACCATACTTGGACTATAGAGTCATTGCCTGAGGGAAAGAACATTGTCGGATGCAAATGGGTGTATACAATAAAATATAACTCAGATGGGACAGTTGAAAGACATAAAGCACGCTTAGTTGCTCAGGGGTTTACACAACAAGAAGGTGTAGATTTTATGGATACCTTTTCCCCTGTAGCAAAGCTAACTATCGTGAAATTATTGTTGGCTTTGGGAGCTTGCAATGGTTGGTCATTAGCACAGATGGATGTGTCTAATGCTTTCTTACACAGTGATCTGGATGAAGAGATATATATGAGCCTTCCTTTGGGTTATACACCAAGTCCTGATCAGCCTCTGCCACCAAATCCTGTTTGTCGACTCAGAAAGTCCATATATGGACTTAAACAAGCATCACGCCAATGGTATAATTGTTTTTCAAAAGTCTTATTGAAGAATGGTTACAAACAGTCTTGGGCAGATACGACATTGTTTGTCAAGGCTACTGGTACTGCTTTTGTTGCTCTATTAGTCTATGTGGATGACATTCTAATAGCTGGAAATGATGAGCTTGCTATTCAAGATCTTAAACAGAAGCTACAAGAAGAGTTTAAGATCAAGGATTTAGGCACACCTAGGTTATTTTTGGGGCTGGAAATAGCAAGAAACTCCTCAGGTATCTCTCTCTCTCTCTCAGAGAAAATATGCTTTGGACATTTTGGAATCACTTGGTTTGTTAGGCTGCAAGCCTGTCTCTGTGCCAATGGATCCTAATGTCAAGTTAAGCAAAGATACAGGCAAGCTCTTGGAGAACTCCACTGTTTATCGAGAGTTAATTGGCAAACTTCTATACTTGACCATCACTAGGCCAGACATCACATTTGCAGTCCACAAGCTAAGTCAATACTTGTCTACTCCTACTGATGTTCATCTAGAGGTTGCCTTTCGTATTCTACGATACTTGAAAACAGACCCTGGACAGGGATTATTTTATGCAGCAAATGCAGAACAGTGTATTAATGCCTTCTCCGATGCTGATTGGGTTACTTGCCCGGATACAAGGCGATCTACTACAGGTTTTTGCTTGTATCTTGGCGATTCTCTCATTAGCTGGAAGTCTAAAAAGCAGCAGACAGTGAGTCGTAGTAGTTGTGAAGCAGAGTATAGAAGTATGGCTCTAGCTACTTGTGAGATCATATGAGTTCAACAGCTTCTTCGTGATCTCCATATCAAGGTGAATACTCCTGCTAAGCTTTTTTGTGATAATCGATATGCTCTACATATTGCTACAAATGCTTCTTTCCATGAGCGGACTAAGCATATAGAGATTGATTGTCACACGGTGAGGGAAGAAGTGAATTCTGGTTTGCTTAAAGTGCTTCATGTACCTTCTTCAAATCAGCATGCCGATATATTGACTAAGGCTTTGCAGCCTGGACCATTCTATCTCATTCTGAGCAAGTTATCCATTTCAAGTCTCTACTCTTCATTGCCATTTCCGCTTAAGAGACTTGAAGGGGGGCTATTAGAGTGAGTACACTTGTATAGAATACACTTTTGTATAGATACTATATAGTGGGCTAGATACATTCTTTGGGATACTGTATATAAACAGCCTTTGTACAGAGTTTGATAATTAATGAGAAAGAAACTTTATTTCTTGTTTGTCTTTATTCAATAATTGTGACTCGTTTGATACTTCAACATAGTTAATTAATTTCATGGTTTTTGTTTATAATAGTTTAAAGATATAATTACCGTAAACTATTATTATTTAATCATGTCTTAGATAGATGAATACCATTAAATACCATGTCGCTAAGAAGATTAATTGTCCCAAAATATCATTATTAATATTGCTTACATAAACATCACAATTTTTATTTAGAATATCTCTAAAGAAATTTGACGTTTGTAAAACTTTATATTTAAAGTTTGGGGTTATTTCTCGCAAAACTTCAAATCTAACTTTAAAAAAATTAAAAATATATTATAGTTCTTATGTTTCTTCTAGTTAATTTAATTCACAAAAAATAATAGTAATTAAAAAATACATTTTTAAAAAAATTATAATACTATTAGTTTTTTTTTTATCATCTGGACTTTATTGATATCAAACATCGTTTACAGAATTACATGGAATGTAATATACAACAATAGCATTTTTAAGATGAACATATAATTGAAAAAGTAATAACACGAAGCTTCCTAACTCTTTCGTAGGATAGACTGACTCGCTAACTTTGTCAAATTTTGTTCTTGGTCTTTTATGATCTTGTGTTCGACTGTCAAATTTCCTTTTATCACATATAAGATCATTGGATACGATCCATCGGTTACATCGCAATCCGTCCCTTGCACTCCCGCACCAGGAGATAACATACATTGTTGTAGTTTTTGTCCATGGATAGAACATATATTCGATTTGATTTCGTCTTAAATTTTGTGCCTCCTCGGCGATTCTAGGCGGTTCCTCCGTCCTCTTCAAATAGTAACTCCATGGTGGCTTTCGTGGCGGACGATCTTTCCACAACAAATCTATTAAAATCTGTTTCGAACATCGGAAAGCCACCAAAAGATCGTAATGACTACCGGAGATTACCACAAAACTAACAATGATTGTTAGTATTGACATACGACCGGAGAAATACACCGGAAAATAAACACCGACATTAATGTCGGGATCAACACTTAAACAATAGAGTCGTTTTATCCTACGAGAGCATAGATCAGAGTTGCATGGAAAATGGTTGTGATAAAACCTAAACCGTTGGCGTCTCATCTTCACTTCAACGTCACCATCACCATCATGGATATCAAAGAGGCCGCATGAAGAAACACAAACGAAACCATTACGTCGCTTGAAATACGTATTCACCACCACTTCCACGCTAAACTGAGACGAGACATAGATTGAATAAAGCGAAGAAGAGAAATTATAATACAAAAGCAAAAGGAGCGGAACCACCGGCACGAGCCGGTGGCCCTAGATCGTAAAAAGAGAAACACCACCGGGCGGTTAAAATGGCAGTGAGAGAACAGACAGTTTTACACGAAACGGTTTTTTTTATACGATTTTTATAATACTACTATTAGTTATTAAATTGTTAGACTACAAGATAATATTTTATATTAGTAATAAAATGTGAAATTAAAAGGTAAATTTTATATAACATAATAAATTACTTCATAAAACTATTTACATAATACTCTTATATATTATCATTTATAAAAAAAAAATTAATTTTAATTAAAATTTTATGTAATTTTATGTATAAAAACTGAATATATAAAAATAAATGCGAAAATACAAATGAGATATAAAATTTATAGGAACTATAAAGATTAACAAAAAAATTAATAAAAACAATTATAAAGATATATAATTGTAGGGACTAGTATGCAAACGATAACATGAAACTTCACATTTGAAATATTAAAGTTGCATTTTGAAGAACAAAAAACTTCATATTTGAAATTGTAGAAAGTTTTTTGGAGATGCTCTTATGAAGACGCTTTTTTATATTTAAGAAGCGTGCTTTTCTAAAACTACCCAAAAGTATTATACTTTTCAAAATGTTCTTGCTAATAGTTATATTCTTATCATACTTTTCTTATTATTACGTAAATTTTATCTACTATCCATTTACCTGCAGTGACAGTAATAGGAGAAGCGGCAAGTCGAAGATTAAATGTGATATGACTTTGTAAGGCCACAATGCCTCTCAAGGATCCTTCACACGGACCCAACTCACAACACAACAACATCCTACGATGTGATATTGCATCTTTCTTTGTGTCCTGCCTTTCTATATACGAATATGACATTTTATCATTTTTATAACCAATTACTCATAAATTTATTGACCTGTTCCACGTAATACCTTTACAAAATCATATTATAGCACTTCCAATCAAAACTTCTTTGTATTTATCTATCCTACCAAATTTTTAAGCACCACCTAAGTAATATTTCTCATATACCACACCTTTAAATCAATAATGGTTTGTTGATATTGATGACTTGATGTGAGGGTGTTTTGTATGAAAAATAATAGATATTTGGTCTAACACGCTTGTGTGGTATGTAAGTTGCCAATTTCATCTCCGGCATCATTATTAGAAAGCATTTAGGATTTTACAAAAAAAGGTAACATATGTTGTAACCAAAACATACTATAAATAAAATTCAGTGTCACTATAAAGTGTTGGCAAAAGAAGTTTTTTTTTTGGTAATTCATGTCAAGATTTTATTACCGTTTTTTATTTTTGACAGACGTCACAATAATAGTGAACTCTTAGCGGACGAATAAAAAACAATCTAAACAACAGCGAAATACGAACAAAAAGTACAAAAAAGGAAAAAAACGCCGGAGCGCAAAGGAAATCCACTATCCCAAAGAACACGAACCCTAGTGTGAGACCCTTGATCATTTTTACTTAACAATTTGCGTTTTAATTCGATTTCTAAACAAGTCTTTTCGTTAAGCTAAACATCACAGAAACTTTAACTTAACTTAGCATTGATTAAAATCGAGGTTTTCAATACAAGATCAGTTTGCTATCAGCTATTACAAGTATTGAAATCTTCTACCCTTAACAATTTTAATCCATCCATCCTTCACTCCCAGCCATGGTCCGCGTGTTGTTAAAACAGAGCCATCTTTGCCAGAATCAGAACCTGCATTCACACAAAATTCATCAGCAAAGAATTGCTGAGTGAGATCGCTCATCCCGTCCCACCAGCCATGCATAAATCAACCATATTCTTAATCAGTTCATAACCAGTTAATTCTCTTTACGAATTTACACTTAGTTCCAGTTTTAATCATGTAAATCTGGCCATCAGCCTTAGCAGTTTAAAATGAATTCGGCCAACGGCTCTTAGTATCAGAATACTCGGCCATCAGCCATAAGAACAGTGAATACTCGGCCATCGGCCATAAGAACAGTGAATACTCGGCCATCGGCCATCAATCAAGCATTCACGGTCATTCGGCCTTCACAAAAATCTATGTAAGGCTACAGTCACAAACTCACCTTTGCCTTAGAGTCAAATGATCGGTTCAGATGTTTGCAAACAGTCGCGACAGCCAGTTCCGCAGTCAGTCGCCTTCACCAGTCAGTCGGCCTAGTCAAAAACTTTCTCTCCAAGCCAATCGCCTTAAAATCGCTCTCTGTTTCTTTCTGAGTTCTTTTTCGTGAAGAAGACGATAACTGATGAGATTTTCCTTTTAAACCATCAAAACGCTGCGTTTTGGCTTAAGAGAAACCGCTCATAACCGTCCAGGCGCGTCCAACTTTGGGAATAACCGTTCCCGCTCAAAATACTTAGGCAAATTCACATTTCCGCGTGAAAACTGCCAAATAACCGTTCCCGCCTATTCTTTGGGCGAAAATGGCTAAGTCCCAGCGAGCTTTCCAGTCTAGACCCGACAGGAAAACTGCCTTTTCTGATCTAGACAGTCCAGCTGCTAAGTCCGTACTAGTTAGCTTAGTTCAGCTCAACTACCCAGTTCAGTCAGCTCAATTCAACGGTCCAGCTTAATCTTTCCTTAGGCACACTTTGGCTCGGCTGGACCAGTCCATCCAGCTCAGTTCAGTCCGCCGATCAGATCAATTCCCTTATAATCGATTATCTTGACCGGATCCCACACTTGACCAAACCATCCGATCATCTCCATGATCCTGGCTAAGTCTACAATCGGATTCCCCTTGACTGATTCAATCTGATTAGAACGATCCTCTATTCGATCCAATCTTTCCCCCTTGATCTCAAATCGGACAAGTGACTCATTGTCCATCCATGATCGAGTGGGTATGCTTAGCCATGATCCATCCACAACCAAGTCCAAGGGTCCATCCAGTCCAACTATACCCACCCCCTTATATAGCATAACAACCCTTTTTTGGTCTGCCACCAGTATACATTACAGGTGTATGAGGAGTCACTGAACCACTCCTGGTCCAGTTTTCCCGATACTTAGCCGAATTTTTCTCTCTTTCTTTCCAGTTTATGCATCTTTTATGGTCTAATCCTTAGTCTTATTCTAATTTTCTGAACACGGGTATTACACCTAGCCCCCAACGACACATCAAAGTACGAACCCTAGTCTCCCGACGACACCCGAAAGCACGAACCCAGTAGGACCGATGACACTCTTTCCGCACGAACCCAACAGGACCGACAACGCTCAATAGGAAGAAACCAGCGAACATCCTAACCATGAAGTACCTGATCCCAAAAGATAAACAACTAAACATATATACGACCTAACACAACAAAGACGGGACGAGATGCTAACTACAACGCCAATGTCCGAGAGCTTTTAACCTGCAAACAAAGAAAAAGAGAGGAATACCACAATCGATCAAATAACAGACGCAGTGGTACTGGGATGTCCATAACTAACAATCGGGGTCTTCAAGGAACGACGGACCGATTAACCACTACCAGCAACGTCGTCCTTGCTAGTCGTCGATTCTGAGAACCGGAGCCAGTTCTTTGCACCTCGCCAGACCCGCGAAAACGAAGACCTACGAAATCCTCAAGCCGGAGAGAAGGAGACAAAACTCGAGACAGAGAAGAAGCCATCACTGGAGATGCTAAGGGTGGAGCCGACTACCGGGAAAGCCCTTACCAAGGCCATAGACGACCTCACGCAAGACGCCCACTCAGAGCCCACATGCGCAAAATCAGAGGAGGTGATGGAAACATGCGAGACCAACACCCTCTGTACACGTCGCCGGAAGAGAAATCTGTCGGAATCCCACCTGGACGAAGAATCGAGGAGCTCTCTCCACCAAGACGCCCAGGAGAAGAAAACCAAAGCCCTCTCATCTTAGACCCTCGACGCCGCAGACCAAAGAAGGGGAAGCAACACCGTGCAAATCTTTTAGATCTACGGACAAGAAGCACTGTCGGCCACGTGCCACCATCTTCAAAAGTAGATCGGAGAATATTTGAACCAGACCGAAGATCTGAGCAAATCTGAGAAAAAGGATCCACTGCAAAAACCCTAAAAGCCGACACTTCATCACTGAAACCTCCTCAAGACCTCGCCAACACTCCAAAGAAGCCGTAAGAGCCGCCGGATCTGAACCGAGTGCACCGGAAATTTGATCCAAAACCCGAGTTTCTTTGACTAAACTACAGTGTTGACTATATCGATCTGAGAAGGGAGAGAGTAAGAAAAGCAAACAAAAAACGAGAGGGAGGAGAAGGCCCTCCATCGCCGACAAAGATGTCGGACGGGGAGAGGCGACACTGATTTAAGGTTTTAGGTTTTTGCTGAGAGAGAAGGGCTGCAAACAAGTTACCAACAAGTCTTTTACGAAAAACCTTGGCAAAAAAAGTTGTTAAGTTTCATGAATTTTCAATTTAAAATCAGTTGGTAATTAGTAGATTAAACCATATGTTATATATTACGTCATAAATTTTCAAACCAACAATGATCTTCATATGTGTTTGATTAAAATATGAATTTTTTTATGGAGTTTGAATTAGTTTTCATTCCTTTGTTCTATACTTCTATATATTAGCTAGTTTTTGTTTGAGAAGTTATATTCGTTCAATTTTTGTTAGATAGGTAAACATGATTGACATATAGTAATTTAACAATCAAAATGCCATTTTCACATTCTTATTACAAAGATATATACATCAGTCCTATCCATACAAGAAAGTCACATTATTGGTTATTATTCATATTTACATACCAAGTCCATGAAGCACAATTATGCGCAAAAGAAAAAAAACTTCTGTTGTCGCAGAAGCAAAAAGCTCACCAAAACTTAAATCTCTTTTTTTTGAAGCAAAAAAGATAAGTAAAGTAAGATATAATCATGTCGACGGATTATTCAATATTTCACAACACCTAATGGTGAATTTGCAGTAACAAGTGAGGCTCTCTTAACGAATCTTCCTTTCATTCGAGGTCTTTTCTCCGCATTTAGTTTACGAACCTCGTACCTTATCTTCTTAGAGAACAATCTTGTTCTCCTCTTCTCTCTGTATCTAGAAACTCTAGCTTCTCTTCCTCCATCTCCGAATCCACTTGATGGAAAACATCCACCAACGTACTTCTTCTGATCTCTAACATTATCCACCTAAAACACACAAATTTCGACTTTTAACTACAAGAAGAAACTCATTTTTCTAAAGAATGACTTTATTTAACATACCATTGAAGTAGTTGGAGATCCGGTGATGTCAATGTCTAGTTCTGGTGGCTCTCCAGAAGTCCACGGTGGACCTTGGCCTCCCCAAGTGGAAATCACCGAGTCGTAGTTTAGTCTAAGCATTAAACCATTCTTCTTATGCTCTTCCTCTTTCACTTTAATAAATTCACCACCACTACTACTTCTTTCAACATTCTTCATTACCTCTTCTTTGTAATCAAAGCTTAGCTCAAAACGAACCGTTCCATCTTCGTCTTTCGGATCATCGTCGCATATTCCAATGTCCACGGTTTTTCTTTCTTCTACTTGGTCTTCCTCTATCTCTTCTTTTTCGATTTTAAACATCTCTGATGATGGTTTAGATAACCCTAGCTCCTCCATGGCATACGACTCCGTGTCTAACCCACGACCGAGTAGAATCTCCACGTCAGCAGCGAAGTCCTCAAGCTCCATATCGGTCGGGAAAAAACCATTCAGACAACTCTCGGCGTTGTCTTCGTCCTCCTCTGGTTCAACGATCATTACACTGTTTCTGATCATAGGAAACTCGATCTTCGGCTCAACCGTATCATTCAAGAACTGCTCAGCCACCATTGGATCAAGAACCGGCACTTGACAGATAAGCTGCTCCTCGATCTCAAAGCTCTCCGTCTGATCCTCACCACTAATCTCCGGAACCAAGTCATGAAAAACCGACGGGTGACTCTTCTTACCAGACCCACGTGGAGTCCTAGGTTTACGAGTAAACCCATGATGCCACGTGGCAGCTTCATGTGGAGGAGAAGTTGAATGGTTGCTATACTTTGCAGCCACCGGACTAGCCGTCTTCAAACGAACTCTCTCGTGCCGGCGAGCAAGAGGGTTCGCGGAGTGAACCGCACCGTCGCAAGATTGACAGAGAAAAGCATCGTCGGCGGCGCAGTACCACCGTGCTCGCCGCTTCACGCAGCTGTCACATGCTCTTGCCGTCTTTGCTCCAATAGCATTCGCCAAAGTTTTCATAACTTATATCAACAAGGAGAGAGCACAACTTTCAATAATTTGAATCTTTGCTCAATAATTAAACTCTCTGCAAAAAGTTAGATTTTAGTGTTGTTTGCTCCTAAAAAATTGGGGTATAGTGTTTGAGGCTAAAGAGGACATGTCTCGCATGTTAATGCGTTATCTTTTGTCAGTGGATTTATAATAATTTTATGCACTTTTTGGGTGTTTCTGTCTTTCTATGGGACCCACGTTAAGGCCTTATCTGGATTATGATTGGTTGAGTTCTAAATATGATCTTCGTGATAGAGTTTTTATTGGTCGATTTCTTTGTCCAATGGATTTTCTGTTGTGGTCCATTTTGTCACTTTCTCTGTGCCCAATCACTTGTTTATTTTCTTTTTATTTTTCTCTATATTTGTTGAAGACTTTTTGTGGTTTTTGTGATTTCTTTCTTTTTGGGTAGTAAAAATTTCTGGTTGTTTTTGTCCTAAAGTATATAGAAAATGAATTTAGTAAGAATCATTCTCTATATAAAAGATGAGTAACTATTTTTCATTAAAATGACATCTAGGAAATTTTAGCATAATCACAATTTCTTAAGAATTAAAAGTAAAAATGAAATGATAAAATTGTTCACTTTTTTATTAACAAACTAATTACAACAAGCCTGATAGTCCATTTAACTCTATATATTTTCTTCACTCTATGGTGGAGGAGAAGTGCCTTGAAGATTCAACCACAATGCTACAATGTTATCGGCTAAGTTATTTACCTTAATATTAATCAACAATAAAAAAAACCATTTGTTGGCTATAAATTTTGTACCGTGACCTATATTAATTTCTTGATGACTGGGCTTGAGTTATGGGGCTATAACTGCAACAATAAAAATGCTCATTTCTAGAATTGTTTTAGCAATATCGGCTCACATGTATTCTTAAAGTTTGGAGCCAACACAATTTATCTATAGCCCCGTCGAATAGATGCCTCTTAGACGAAGAACAACGCGGGGGCTTTTTTTTTTTTTTTAACGTCTGATTTTATTGAATCATTACCAAAGTAAGAAATTACATGGACAATAATCCACAAAACACACATTGTTTACAACATGAAATTGGAAAAGCGTCAACACGATGCCTCCTAAATCGTTCATAGGATCAAATGCTTCGCTAACTTTATCCATCTTCATACTTGGTCTTGTAAGATCTTGTTTTTGGCTGTCATCTTTTGTGATCAATCGCCAATTAACTTTTAGAAGATCGTTGGATGCGATCCATCGGTTACATCGCCATCCATCCCTTACACTCCCACACCAGGAGATAACATATGTCGTTGTGATCGTTGTCCATGGATTGAATAAGCATCTGGTTTGACTCAGTTTACGATTGCGTTCGTCGTCTTTGGTTCGACATGACTCTTTATTCAAATATTCATACCATTGTTGCTTTCGTGGCGGACGAAAACTCCACAACAAATCCGTTTGGATTTGCTTTAAGCATCAGAAAACCAACAAAATATGATGGCCACCGGAGATTTCACACTCAGAAACCGAGTGAATAAAGTATCTTAAGATACGGTTCGTGTTTTTGAATTAAAAAAAATAAAAATAAAAACATTTTCTTAAGATACGGTTCTAAAGTATCTTATGTAAGAGCCGGTTCTTAAACCGGTTCTTGTGATTTTTTTTTTTGTTTTTTTGTCAGAACAATATCATTTTCGGATCGGTTTCGGATCCGTTTTTTCGGTTTTTTTTTGTTTTCCGGTATTTGGATTCGTTACATATTCATTTACGATTTTTGAAGTTTCAGATCCGTTTTAGATCTGTTTAAAATATCCCGAGCCGAATCCAAAATACCCGAAATATCAGTTTCGCTTCCGTTTCGGCTCCGTTTCAGATCCGTTTTTTTGTTTTTCAGTTTTTGGATATGATACGAATCTGTTTACGATCTTTGGAGTTTCAGATCCATTTCGGATTTGTTTAAAATATCCCGATCCGAACCCAAAATACCTGAAAGTATCCGTTTCGGTTCCGTTTCGGCTCCGTTTCAGATCCATTTTTTTTGTTTTTCAGTTTTTGGATATGATATGGATCTGTTTACGATTTTTGGAGTTTCGGATCCGTTTTAGATCTGTTTAAAATATCCCGATTCGAATCCAAAATACCTGATAATATCCGTTTCGGCTCAGTTTCATATCCATTTTTTTGTTTTTCAGTTTTTCGATATTATACGGATCTGTTTACGATTTTTGGAGTTTCAGATCCGTTTCGGATCTGTTTAAAATATTTCGATCTGAACCCAAAATAACCGAAAATATACCTAAAAATACTCGAAAATACTCGAAAATATACCTAAAAATATTCGAAAATATTTCGGTTTTGTTTAGGTAAAAAAAAATTTATTTAAGAACCCCATTTGGGATTCTTGCAATAATAGACCAAAATTGCTAAGAACCTCAAAGGGGTTCTTAATCTAAAAAAATTAATTAAAAAATGGCTAAGAACCCCTTTGGGGTTCTTAGCATTGCACATGCTCTTAGGGCATCTTTATCGGAGGATCTAAAGAGTTTTTTAAGGGGGTGGGACTCACTGTTTTGTTAAGAACCGTTTTCCAAATTCAAGAAATAAGAAACGGTTCTCTTGAGATTCTTGAACTGTTTCGCGGGCCCCACGACACGTGGCAGTCCGCGATTGGTGGATCTTTTATTTATTTTAAAAAAAAAATCGAACCAACAAATAAAATAATAAAAAAATTAATTTAAGTGTTAAAGATGGTCTTATGTCCTCCCTTCTTTAAAAAACTGCAATGAAACATTTCAAAATTCAATTTTTTTTTTCTCCATGATAATCCACATTCAGTCTAATTTTTGAAAAAGTTTATATACTATCTATTTGTATGTTTATAACCTATTTAAACAAAAGTAATTATACGAGCTTTGGAATAATTTTATAATTTAGCAGTACAACAAAAAAATCATATTTCCTTTTTTTCAAATTTGGAGGTCTACGGCAAAATTTTAACAATGTCACCTGTTTAATATACTAGAAAAAACTATTCTATAAATTAGATAATTTTAATTATAAAATTGTTAGTATTATTAAAAGGGAGACTTACAAAAATACACCTTTGTATTGTCTGTTTTTCAAAAATACCCCTGCTTGAAAAAATTTTATTCTTACACCTCCTTTTTAATGAAAAATACCATTATACCCCTAGAATAAAAGAAACCCTAAACGTTAAACCCTAAACCCTAAACCATAATTCCTAAACTTTAAACCCTAATAGCTAAACCCTAAACCCTAATCACTAAACCTTAAACCCTAAACCCTAATATTTGAGGTGTATATTTGAGAACCATTAAAATACAGGTGTAAATGTAAAATTTCTTTTCCTTTTAAGTGTATTTCTGTAAATTAATCGTATTAAAATTCCATTGAGAAACTAAATTTATTTTAAAAACATGATTAAACTATTTATAATACAACCATGAAACAAAAACCAAGAAGCTAAACCGAACTATAAAATAAAGTGCAAATTATTTGTAACTTAAAGTAGTACTACTAACATAAAATGTGATATCTTGAATAAAATAGACAAAAAATTAATAAACGAATAAAGAATTTTGTATTCGTAAGTTTAGCTTCGTTTTATTATTGACGTTAATTGATGTGTTCATATTTATATAAATTTTTAACTAACGGGAACAAAAATTAAGAAATGCATCGATTACCTAACTGATATGAATTCACAATTTTGTACCATTTTTTTTAAATGATGCAAACAATATAAATTTGTAACAGTTTTATCTAATTAGTGCCAAATAAACCAATAACAACATCAATTATTATAAATGATGTTAAATTATATATTTTGTATCACTTACTAATAAGTAACTCAAATTAACATCACTTATTTTTCTGACACAATTTAAACGATGCAACCTAACATTTTTCTTTGTAATGAAAGTATCATGTACAAATTACACAAAAGTATTTCGGATAAAACCTACTTGCTCAAAAAATGAATAAATGACATTGATATGTGGATCGATCTTTGGGAAATAACTAAATGATTTTGACCAACTTGACTAAAGAGAAATTTATAAATGCAAGTTTATGTAATGTGGTTTAGACTATCTACAACGCATAAAACATTCAACACTCTATTTTTACACTTTTTACACTTCACATCTTCTTCTCTCTCTTCCACCTATTAATTCAACACTCTTTCAACACCTTCCTCTACAATACTTTTGTTTAATAAAATTCAACACCCTACCCCACCATTTTATCTAACATTTTTATTTTCTTTTATAATTATATTTTATGATTTTCTATATTAACAACAATAATTAATCAAAAACAAATAAAAATAACTAAAACTTAAATAACATTTAATAATATTCTATTTTTCATATTTTATACTGTTAAGTAATAAATACGAGAAACAATTTTTCTTTAAAAAAAAAAAAGCGAAAAATTGAGAGGATTATTGTTTTGATCCATCTCATAAAATATTGTTTAAAAGGGAATACTGAAATTTTTCGTGAGGAAACAATATTTTTTTTTCTGTATCCAAATCAAATGAATCAATTGTCTATTTATAGAGGAAAAATGTAAAATTTTCATATAATTTTCTTTTTCAAAAAATATAATTTATT
>OVAN01008153.1:0-18582 GCA_900406275.1 Anastatica hierochuntica | reverse complement strand
CTGGTTACGGTTTGAAAACGTAACGGTTACGGTCCGAAATACGGTTACGGTGGTTTTGGCCATGCCTAGTCACAAGTCTAGGAATATTCACAATGGGCTTTGGGCTTTTTATATTGTAAAGAAGAAAAGGCCCAAATCACATCAAAGATTATTTTTTTCCCGTCGAAAAACGCAGTGAAATGGATCTTTCCAGAGAAATCTGAAAGACTGACTCAAAAAACAACAATCTTTAGGGTTCTTCCTCCTTGGACCTTCGTGTGTCTCCATCTCCACTCTCAATCTCAGGTATATCTCCATTTTCACTCTTGATTTCGCCATTTTTCAGATCTTCCTTCGAATCTGATGATATTGCCCCCACGAATCACTAATCGCTTCTCTTGTCTGACTCTAAATTTTCGTTTGTCTCGCAGACTACAGCTTCCGATTGACTTTCGCCATGTAAGCTTATTCCTTTAAACTCGATCTCTTCGTTTCCTCATCATACTAATCTTTTGCATCATGTTGAGTATATGGATCTTAGATATTTACATCCTCATGTAGTCATTTAGGTCTAGAATCATTGCTACTTTTAGATTGTGATCTATACTGTGCAGTGATCTGTGCCTGAGGTTTACGATTTAGATTGCCCAGTTCGTCTTACGTATGTTACCTGTTAGCTGGTTTGCTGTTTAACGATGTCGCATAATGTATCCTTGATTAGTTTTTAAGCCTTTACCCTTTAGCTTTCGTCCATAGATAGTCGATTTTATCCAATCTTTTTCTTCTGGCTAGTTGTTTTGCGCCGTTTAATGAGCTCTTCATTTTGTAAGAGTTGATCTTCTGTCGAAGGTTTAGATCATAAAGACGATTCTTGTATATCGCACTAGTTAAGCTATCTAAGTATTGATGTTGCATCCTCGATGAACGGGGATAATGTGATGGGGTTTGTGCTTTTCTTCTTGGATTATTTCAGGGCAGACGAGGAAGTTTCTGATCCAAAGAAGTACCTTGAGGAATCTTGCAAACCAAAATGTGTGAAGCCACTGCTCGAGTATCAGGTGAAAAATCGATGTTTTGACAATATATGAATTGTGTAAAAAGTTTTGAGACAGTGACGTGTTTGTGAAGATCGTTGTTTGACTAATACAAGTCTTCTTGTGGTTCTCAGGCCTGTGTCAAGAGAATCCAAGGTGATGAATCTGGCCACAAGCATTGCACTGGGCAGTATTTCGACTACTGGAGCTGCATTGACAAATGTGTAAGTAGTTGGATTTTGTTCTGCACTTCTCTTTTTCCACAATTTGATACTGAGATGAAACTGGATTTTGGGATCTTCAGGTTGCGCCGAAGCTGTTTGCAAAACTAAAATAATAAAGAGTTGAAGCTGGAGACATCTATTGTATTGAGTTTGAGGGTTATAATACAAAACAGTGGATGTTGAACTTTTCGTTTAATTGCAAACTAGAATGCGCCAAATGGCTCTGCTTCTCGGTTTTGTTTCTGTCGCAAATTGCGGTTATTTCATTTTTGCCTACGAATTACAGACCTTGTTTTTGTGCAACTAAGTAACCGCATGCCAAATAACAAAAACATACCTTTTATTGGTCTTCATCGTCTTGAGCAATGCATTGAACAAGCCATCAGGCTTGGAGTTTGTTATACTAACGTTACAGTCTGTTAATGGCGGTAGCGGCCAACGGAAGAGATTTATTTGTATGATTTTGAGGTGAAAGACAATAGAGAAGTCTTTGGTAATGGGACATCTCAATAATGCGACTGTGTATGGAAGACATGTGAATGATGAAGCCACAAGGACAGTTTGGAGGAGTGTGGGGACGGGGATGTATGGTCGCAAGTTCTTATCCCTTCCTTATAGTTCAGTTACACTCACGGGGAACAACATAGATTCTCTCAGACACATTATGTCGGTATCTTTGGGAAGTGAAGAGTTTCCGACTCTTTGGGTGCAAATGGTAGTTGATGAATTGAAAAAATTGAATGAGGAAAAATAAGTAGTGAAAAGAAAAAGAGTGGAATTCATGAAAAGAGAAGAATAAAACAAACGAGTGTAAAAATATTGTTACGTTTAGTCCTCTCTTATTTAGACGTGGAACAAATTTTGGCTGAAATATTAGGATTTTTCACCAACTTGGTGAGATCCACTAACTTTTTTTATAAATGTTTGATTTTGATAAATGGTGTATTATAGGTTTAATTAAGCATAATTTCGCAAGACTCAACGATTTGCACCCTTTGTTTCTTCAATTAAGTTGTAATCTCTCAAGTTGGAAGCTCATGTTTTTGAGCCATTTTCATTTGTTGTGTTTTGTGTTAAAATACAAATATGTTCCATATTTAACTCCTGAAGCAAAGGGTGGCTAATTTTTGTTGGAAGAATCTGATGAGTATTTAATTTTAAAGTATTAACAATATTATAAGCTTTTATCAAAAATAAAAACACTAATATTTCTCAGCAACAGTTGATCATGTCAAACTAGTGGGGCTGGTGGCTAATATTATGCCTTTGGTTTCTAATTATAAGAAAATAGAAAAACGTCAAAATCTTGATCATGTTTAATTTGTGTCCGAATTGAATGTACATCACCTACTACTAAATGTGAAATCTTATTTAATCCACCTCTCAGACTACGCAGAGAGCACAGTTCCAAGATCTTATCTAAAGGGTTTCGAAAGTGTCTTAATACCATTACAAGAGCCATGAACGGTGGAGATGGTCCTTTCAGCTATGCTCGCAACTCTTCCTATCAGGTTCCTATCTACATTAACTTCTACAACATTTTATCCAAAGTATATACCAACATGTTATTTACGCGTAGAGGGGAGCCATTGAGGCTGCTGAATCAATCCTTAAGAAGGAAATCAACAATCGGCTCGACCTTACCAACCGTTCCTTTTCGTATTTTACCATAGCAGACTTTGGATGCTCCTCTGGCCCCAACACCATTCTTGCTGTAGAGATCATCATCCAAGCCCTCTGCCACAAGTTCAACTCTTCCCTGCCTGATACTAAAACCCCTGAGTTTCAAGTCTTCTTCTGCGACCTCTCTCACACTGATTTCAATACCCTCTTTGCTTTGCTCCCTCCTCAACGCCCCTACTTCGTTGCAGGTTATCTACTACGCTTATATCGAATCAGCACAAGTAACTCCTTCGCTTAATGGTTCAATTGCCTGCAGGTGTCCCTGGGTCTTTTTATGGAAACTTGCTTCCCAAGGCGTCTCTAAACTTGGCCTACTCCTCTTGCGCCCTCTGTTGGCTCTCCGACTTGCCACCCGAGCTGAATGACACAACCTCTTCTGCATATAACAGAGGAAGGATTCACTACACGGGAGCATCAGCAGAGGTTGCACAAGCCTACTCTTGTCAGTACAAGAAGGATATTAAGTCGTTTCTGAGAGCCAGGTCACGGGAGCTCGCAGAAGATGGGTTAATTGTACTGATTGTGCCCGGTGTACCAGATGGGTTTCTCGATTCTGAGGCTTCAACAGGATCCGAGTTCGATCTGCTGGGTTCATGCCTCATGGACATGGCTAGAGAGGTACTTGGTGGTTTTCCTTAAGAAATAAGAGAAAGTATGACAGACTAGAATGACCCTAAAACACTTGACTGCAGGGAATAATAAAGGAGGATGAGGTAGACAGTTTCAACCTGCCCATATATTACACAACTCCTAAGGAACTGGAAGACATAATCAGAAGCAACGGAGAGTTAGAAATCGATAAAATGGAGACCCTGAAGGGCGCTGATGCGAAAGACACCATGCCTGAGCTCGAGTCGAGGGTTCTATACTTGAGAGCTGCGCTAGAAGGCATCATCCGCAATCACTTTGGTCACCAAATCCTCGACGACCTGTTCAGTCGCTACTCCCTCAAACTTGCTAATTCCTCTTTCATCCTCAATCCTCCAACACACAAATCTATTATGATCTTTGTCCTTCTCACTCGTCGTTGTGTCATCTGATATATGTTATCCATTTTCAATCCATACGCAAGGATTTACCATTATTTATATACGAACAATGGGCGTTAAGCAAAGTCCCATCCATTACATCATCTCTACTTTGGATGAACGGTTCAAAGAATGAGTCACGATCACGCTATATACGCACCATCACGTATTCACAGGAAACACAACAATAAGAATAATAACACCACAGTTTATTGCTCTCAAGGTACAACTCACTGCCTATGGTATCCACCTTGATGAGGAGGCGGATACGGGTTTTGGGCGGTATAAGGAGGTCGAGGCTGCTGTCCCTGAGGATCATAGTACGAGCCTTGCTGCCAAAATGGATAAGGCTGTTGCTGGGTATGAGGAGGGTACTGTTGTGGTGCCTGGCCATGAGGTGTGTGATATGGAGGAGTTGGACCATAGGGGGGAATAGTGTAGCCGGGCCTTGACAGTTGCTCAGGAGGCCTATAGTATGGTGCTTGTGGGTGTGGATGAGATGGATTCTGAGTTTCTGATGGAGGAGGAGAGCTTGAAGCCGTCGGCTGATGCACCGAAGGGTATGAACCAGAGCTTCTACGATCTTGAAAACTCAGACCAGACATTTTCCGCTGCACATCTTCAATCATTTCTCGGCACTGGATACTCCTTGTCATCACAAAATCACTGCACTGCTGCTTCACGTTCGTGATTGCGTCCTATTGAGACCAAAAAAGACAATTTTCTTAGATTGTAGGAAATTTACTTTGGATTCTCAACGGTGTGTAAAAAAGAAATGAAGAGCCGTCCCAGAGGAAGCGGCATAACATAGACAAGCTTTGACAGTATAACTTGCAACCATATATACAGAAAGGAACTCACTTGGAGAGTGACATAGAACTTCAAGCCTTCATTGATATTCTCCTTGATCTCTCGATACTTGATTATGGCAGCTTGAATCTGCTTGTAGCACTTCTCTCTCGATGCTGACAAACAGGGAAGCACAGATAACAAATAAGTGGGTGCAAAAGAACTGACATACAAGAGCATAATGTATTAACCTTCAACCAACATATAGAATGCTAAACAGTAAACACAAACTACTTTGATCCATCATATTTCTCAGAAAATTTAGAGTTTATGCAAAACAAAGCTGCTTCCTCACCTTTGTAATCCTCAAGGTTGAAAAGAGTTGAGAACTCTTCATTTTGAGCCTATAAACAAGGAAAGAATTCCATTAAAGAAAAGCCGATTTCTACTAGCAATGAAACATGATCAATCTAGTCCCAGTAGAAGCTAGCACACTGAATTTGCTTGGATATTGCTATTATAATCACTAGACGTTCCCTGTTATAAGAAACGGATAAATCCCATAATCAAAAATAAAGCACCACTGCAAAGGATGGAAAAAGAGGTGGACCTGAATCTGCACCAACAATTGCTCTTGAACTTCAATGTTTTGGGAAATATCTAGACAGATGTGATCATACTTTGATATCTCTTTCCTGAACATATCGTCATAGGAGCCAGTGGATGTCATTAGCTTTGGCAGTATGTCATCCTAAAAACCAAGTATCATGTAAAAGCCTGATCAGTCTTTGAAGCCATTACTATAAAGTAATCAAGAAAGACAATGATGACCAACTAATAGATTAGTTTCACCTTTCTTTTCATCTCTTTAAGCATGTCCTCAAGACCTGCCCGCTGAGCACCAATATTTTCCAGTTGCCTCTGTTCAATAAGGGAAGCAATAGGGTAAGAATAATGATTCGTGAATGCACTGTCCAAATCCTACCTATAAGAATATAGTCGCAGATCCCAAAGAGATGGACAATACCAGGCTCTGCTTCAAAGCTCCCACGATAGCATCTTCCGTTGCGTCCAGAGACATTATCGGCCTAGCTAGAGTTGGGATGGCTGACTCTATCTGATGATAAAAACAGAGAACCACATCATCTATGAATTAGTATTATCAGATTTGAGAATGCTGTAGTTGACCCAAGTGTATGATTTGAATAACCTCTACGCAAGATTGGACAACTGAAATGAAGGCCCCTAAGAGACAACTTCTGACAGAAGTTTTAGCCTCAACAGGAGAAATATAGCAAAGACAAAAAACAGAAAGTACCTACCGGTCGTCGATCAAGAATTGACATGAGGGCGGAATTATCTCTCACGGATCGCTCAATCTTCACATCGCTTTCTCCAGCTTGTTTCAAATTGGCAGCAAATCGATTTAACCTATCCTGCAAGTTCTTTGTCAATGTGCTAGATTGAGGCCTAGTCCACCGAGACCCAAATTGGCTCCTGAACTGAGCGTCTTCAGTTGCTTCTTTCTGCAAAAGCTCTTCAGTGTGCACCAGTAGTTCCTGATTAACCCTCTTCAAATCTCTAAGTTGCTGGAGTTCACCTTCCAAGCCAGCTGGACCACCACTGATCTGAACAGCTTCTACATCTTCTTTAAGATCAGCAGGAAGAGTTGAATTACCTTCTAAAGCAAGAATAGAATCTGGAAGATCCATCTCTCTGAGCCTAACTCGAGTTAGTTCGCTTGCTTGCTGTAATCTCTCAGCCTGAGTCCTAATTACATCATCGACCATCTCAGTGTATCTAGAGAGAGCCTTTGCACTGTTGTCTGGAACAAGGATTGTGAACATTTTTTCCTTGCTTGCATCCAAGATCTCATCCATGTTCATTGGCTTAACCATTGAGAAGGAGGGAAGTGGAGACAAAGAAGTAGGAGAAGGAACTCTCATGAGGTACACTCTGTCGTTTTCCTTGACTGCCCTATCCAAATTGCAATTAATGCTTGCCTCTAGTTTGTTCATTGCTTCTAAAAGCTGAGCAGGAGCCCCTCTTGAAGACTTCTTTGCTTCTACCAAACGACTGGCTCCACTCTTCAGCCGTGCGATTTCTTCTGCAATTTCCTCTTTCTCGTGCAACTCCATTCCATATCGATAACAAGCTTCACTGTAGAAGAGTGCTGCTTTCAGCTGAACATGAGAAATCCAGCCTTTCTCAAAATGATCCTTCAACGGTGGGGCATTTAGCGCAGCCAAAGCTTCCTCATAATATATGCCAACCTATTTGCAAGTAACAAGAAGTGCGATTTCAATCAATTCTGTCGCTTCCTCAATGTTCAGTAAAACAGATTCTTACCAAAAACTAAGCAATTTCATAATCAATCCTAAGATCTTGGATTTAGAGCAAAAGTGATTAGACACTAACCTGCCTAGCAATTTTAGCAGACACACCAGGGGTACTTCCTTTGGCAATGGTATTTTCAAAGACGCATTCTTGAGCTTGAGCCAGCATCAGCCGTTCCAACATGGCCACACATTCCACCGACACGTCCACGGTGGTGCTCTGCCCAATCGACGCCTTAGCTGACACGTTGTCCTTCAAATGCACGAAGGCTCCTGCTGCAGCTATAAACGCATGTGAAGCCTGACGACGACCATCCACGGCGGTGCGGTCATGACCGAGGCCAATCTGGCTGTAGATAGCACCAAGATTGAATAGAACAGCCGCTTTCTCCAGATGAATATTCTGCTGAGTGGCCTTTTGCCTTGGCTTGAAGGCATCGTACCATACGAAAGAGACGGCGTTGACGTGATCCTTCTCGGCGGAGATTGGGAATCGCGTCTCCACCAGGCATAGGGCTTTGTAATAAGAGATAAGAAGATCTCGTCGAGCCGATGGAGATGGATCGGAGACGCGTTCTAAATCGGAACGGAGTTGCTTTAGGGTCTCGAGATCGTCTTCAATAAGCTGAGCCTCGCGCTCAGAGTAGGTGAAAGCAACGTAGTTGCGGAGAGGACGGTAGAGATCAATGGAGTTCGTCTTCTTCTCGTTAATTGCGAGCATCAGATTCGAGAGAGTCGAAGATGTCATGGCGGATGAAAAATCCCTCTGGATCTCTCTTCCGATTTTCTCCGTTTTTGATGATCCTTATTCCTTACTGACTAAGGATTGAGGAACAACGATCGTCAAGGAAACGGCATCGATTCCTACGCTTTTGTAGAGAAACGGCATGCAGTCTAACCTTGACTAAGACGATGTGATTTACATAAAATTTTGAATATTGGGTATATGAATTCGAACCTAACCCGCAAAACCTGAACCGAACTTGAAGCTTATGTACAATACCTGAATGGAAATGGAGCTTATATCTATAGCTCCAAAAATCTGAAACCCGAAAAAGCCTCAACCGAACCCAAACGCCTACCACTCAAGTGACAGTAGGAGAACATGCAATGAATATTGAACTAGAACATGAAAGTTTTGAACATTGATCATTCATCAAGAAGAATGTTGTGGTAACAATCAATACAGTAGTATTCATCTATAGGGGATTACAAAATTCTGTGTGATTATGAATTAGAGGGACCTTAAAAGGTAGACTTTTGTAAAAGAATAATGATACGATGAAAGAGTATAAGTTACGATGATACAATAACTATAATTTGTCAAAAGTTTTTGAGCATCTTGTCGCTCGAGACTCCATCAGCTACAAGTATTGTGGTTATTTCCTGCAACGACGCAAATTGAACACAAACGATAAAGATACAAATCTTCTAACGCATTTTAGGTTCCGAGCAACAAAACAGTGGAATACATACCTCGGCCATTTGTCTCTGTCCGCACAGCACCACTCCCGTGGCTTTGGGATCTGAAACTTGTTTAGCCCTTGCAAATGCAGCCTAAAACAACACATGATCAACATATTAGTTTTGATACGCCTTGAGTTAACGATTTAGATTTGATATTTCTCAATCTCACCTGCACATATCCGGTTTCTCCACTCCACCCATCATCTGGCTGAGATAATACCGGCACAACTTTGACACCTGATGATTCCCACTCTTTAAACTTATCCTATAAAACCAAAAGCGTTTTCTATTATAAATCCTTCCACAGATCAAATCGGGAGCAAGAGATAGTCTCTACCCTTCACATTAGTGTGAGGTGACATCATGAATTGAAAAAAACTGAGAAAGAGTCAAACCTGGTAAGCCATTCTTTTCAGGTTCCTAGCCCCATAATAGAGTCTAACGTCAGATCTTCTATCAGCACCAAACCCTGACTCGATTAGTGAGCGAATGGGACTGCAGAGATGAGAACATGAGAGATTAGATTACATTTCAAACGAAGACAGTTACTTAATCCCTAGACATTGGTGATTCGACTAGGAGTAGAACGACAAACACAAACACCCTGAACCTCGTCGTCTCAATATCAGATTACCACAAAAATGGTTTAAAAAGGTCCATGGCACCTTCAAAATAGTCTGGATAGACTAAACTCATACTTTCTATCCAGTCTCTAAGCTAATCAAAAACAGATTCTGCGAATCAAGAGGAGAAGCCAATGTGATTGTAGCATGGGAACTATCACGAACTAATCTAAACGTTGGGGTAAAAGACCAAAGATACTAAGTTTCAAAGGCGTAGGATCAGACTAATAATTTGCACTGAACCTTCAAGCTAGACCATACTCAGATCATTGAATACCATCAGCTAAGAAGCAGAGATCAAACTTGAAGTAAAAAAGACAACTTTAGTAACCCAACAAAGGTAAAACACAAAGTGGAACAAGCCCTTTACCTAATTCCAGATCCGGTGGCGAAAATCAAAACCGTGGGGTATTCCTCTGGAGGATCGATCTGATTGATGTCGAAACCATTGCCCATCACAGGACTAAGTTCCACGGTCTCCCCTTTCTTCAACCCGCAGAGAATCTCCGCGGTGGATCCAGCGATGCTCTTGACTAAGAACTCGAAAGCACCACGAGAAGCCGTGAAGGAAGGAGGAGAAGCGATAGCCAGAAACGAGGGCTTCTCGACATCAGGAACACGGAGCTGTAGATACTGACCAGGTCGCGTGTAAGAAGCTACGAGATCTGGAGAATTCGAAATGTCGATAGAGATGTGGAAAAGCGATTCGGCGGCGGATTCGACGAGAGAGAGAGGAGCTGGTGTCCAGAGGGTTGCGTCGTGGCGAACGGCGGCGGCGGATACGACGGAGGCGACGCGTCTATTGCGGGAGAGGCGGAGATGGCGGGTCAGAGGGAGACCGCGCAGGATAAACATGGGAGAGAAGGAGTGGCTAAAATGCGCATGAGTAACAGAGGGCGCGAAAGTAAGAGCGGACATGGTTAAGAGAGAGAGAGGTTGTGGCTATTTGACCGTACAGATCCAGCCGCCGGCAGAAAAGGCGGTCCGATTGGTTCGGTTACACGAATGAATTTTTTTCTTTTTTCCTAATTAGCAGCCGGTCATGTGTTTTGCCACGTGGACGCTCAAGTGTATTAAATTATCTTCTTCTCTACCACGGTGTGCTACTCCGTTGTTTTAAAGTGTTTTTTCTTCGTCTTATAATTTTCAATGCTGATGTTCATAAAAAAGTGCAGTTTTTTCTTTATTTGTTTAGCTCAGTTAAAAACAAATAAATTAATACACTAAGTAGAGATAAACAGAAGATCTAAATTTGTTTTGTTAAGACATCTCTAACCCCACTCCATATTTTACTTTAAAATGGAGTAATAATTTTTTTTTTTTGTTCATTACTCAATTTTCGACACTATTCTAGAGTAAAATATGGAGTGGGTTAAAGATGATCTGCGTAAAAAAAAATCTTAATGACTTCAATAAAGTCACTTTATATTATAAAACTAAAGACTATGAAGAAAAAAATCAATAAGTAGAAGTACAAATCAACTTCGAAAGGGTAGCATTCATTCGCAACTAAATTATCTTTTGGGAAGATCCCAATAAAATTTTACCAACTCTTTACTTTTTCATTATTGATTTTTTTTATTACAAGTCTATTCTAGTAGTATTATTTTTCCTCTTTTATAAAAAATATAAAAGTGTTTTTATTTTGTTTAAATGTCGTTTTTACATTTTCGATATAAATTTATAAATCAAATTTCGGTTTTTGTCGTATTATTGGAAATAATTTTTTTTTAAATACTAATGAAATATATGTAAGACTTTTAAAGGTTTTTTAATATTTGTGAAAAAAATCATAATGATACATTTTGCCAAACACAGAGAATATTAAAAGAAAAATGTTTGCTTTTAAATTTCTTAGAACATAAGAAATCTGGAAAAACGGAAACGCAATCCTCTCTCGGCCACTCTTTGGGACTATCGATCATGGAAATAACATCTTAGCTTTTTAATTATTGATTTTCTCAGAAATTTGATATACTAATATATAAGGACAATTCTCAAATATAGCACACTTTTTCATTTTTTGGACACATTTAGCATGTGGCTTTGGATTTTTCACGTGTAGCATTTTTAAAATGTTATAATGACCATTTTACTCATGACCATTTTTAAAATATGACTTAGGATTCTCATTTTTCCTATCCCTAAACACTAAACCCTAAACATTAAACCCTAAACCCTAAATCTTAAACCCTAAACCCTAAACCTAAACCCTAAACCCAAAATTAGACAGAAGTATTTTCGGTATACCGTGCGTTAAATATGCTATGGTTGGAAATTTTTGGCGAGTATGCTACATGTGGCAAAAAAAACACAAAAGTGTGCTATCTAAAGGAATTTCTCAATATATAATTAGTAGTACTATAATATAATATTGCCAAATGAATTGACAATTTCCTAAGATGATAAAGTTAGTAATAGTCGCATACAATTGTTGATATATTAATGCATACCCGTAAAAAAACCATTGCCAAATGTATTGACAATTTCCTACGAAGATGACAAACAATAAAAATACAGAATTGTTAGTAGAAAATGTAAATCCAATCGAAGAAAAGTTGCATTAACTGCTCTGACTAATTACCTTTTTTTGTTAATTGTTCTGACTAATATCCTGGAAGCAGAGAACATGCAAGCAATTAACAACATAACCCAACCGCCTTGTTTGACCACAAATATAGTCTTAACATTTTATTGTTCAACATCCTCTCTCTTCTCTTCTCTCTCTCTCTTTCTCTCCGGTTAGATTGTTGCTGTTCGCCATGGCGGACGTAGAGAGCACCACCGACCATAGCTTGCTGCTGCCGCCGCCGGTAGACACGGTGGAGAAAGTTACATGGAGAGATCTACGAGACGGATCATTCACCGTAGAACTCAAGAGGCTTATTTGCTTCGCCGCTCCTATGGCTGCTGTTGTTATATCTCAGTTTATGTTGCAGATCATCTCAATGGTTATGGTGGGTCACCTCGGTAAACTCTCACTAGCTAGTGCTTCACTTGCCTCCTCCTTCTGCAACGTCACTGGCTTTAGCTTCATCGTATGTTCTCTTTCTCCTTCTTCTTCCTTTAAAATTGATACATTTATTCTCTGTTCCTTGTTACCAGAACCATTGAATTTGATTGTTACTTTGTTTCTAGATAGGATTGTCATGTGCCTTAGATACTCTGAGTGGTCAAGCTTATGGAGCTAAGCTTTATCGGAAACTAGGTGTTCAGACATACACAGCTATGTTCTGTCTTACATTAGTCTGTGTCCCTCTCGCTATCATATGGCTCAACATGGGAAAGCTTCTTGTGTTCATTGGCCAAGACCATACAATTGCATATGAGGCAGGCAGATATGCTGCCTGGCTTATCCCTGGACTCTTCTCTTACGCCGTTCTACAGCCGCTTACTCGATACTTTCAAAATCAGAGCATGATCACACCTCTCCTTATCACCTCTTGTTTTGTGTTATGTCTACACATTCCTCTTAGCTGGCTTTTGGTTTACAAGTCAGGGCTTGGTAATGTTGGAGGAGCATTGGCTCTCAGTTTGTCAAATTGGCTCAATGCCATTTTCCTTGGATCATATATGTTCTACTCTTCGGCCTGTTCCGCCACACGTGCGCCTCTCTCCATGGAGATATTCGAGGGTGTTGGAGAGTTCTTCAGATATGCTCTTCCTTCTGCGGCTATGGTTTGGTACTTCGCTTTTCTCTGTGCCTTTCACTTTCCTCTGCCTTCACATTTTTGTGTCAATATCTCTTTTATCGGTTGCAGCCTAGAGTGGTGGTCATATGAACTCATAATATTACTTTCTGGTCTCTTACCCAACCCACAACTAGAGACTTCTGTTCTCTCTGTCAGGTACTTCCCCTTGCATTTACAATTCGGTTTATTGTCAGAATCTTTGCCAAACATAAAACTTTTCAAACTGTTGACAGTCTCCAAACAGTCGGGGCAATCTATTCTATACCCCTTGCAATCGCGGCTGCAGCAAGGTTAGTGCTCTAGTCACCATCAACTATGCAGAAAATCAGTGCTGAATCATACTATGCATGACAAGGAACCCTATGGTTTTCTTGTGCAGCACAAGAATCTCAAATGAATTAGGTGCTGGAAACTCTCGAGCAGCAAATATTGTGGTCTATGCGGCAATGTCTCTTGCATTAACGGAGGCATTAGTAGTGAGTACGTCTCTATTAGTCTGCAGGAATGTTTTCGGCTATGTTTACAGCAGCGACAAGGAAACAGTTGACTATGTAGCAACGCTGGCCCCATTGGTCTCTATTTCTATCATACTAGATAGTTTACAAGGGGTTCTCTCAGGTTTAGTACTCGTTTCTATATTTCTACTCGAACATAAACCATTTTCGGATATCATTTGCATGACTCTTTCTTCATCTTTTCTTTTAGTTTGCTTATGGATCTCTAAACACAGGTCCAAGTCTTCTGTACCACTCCTAACCGTTGTTTAATGGTTTGTAGGTATTGCGAGGGGGTGCGGATGGCAACATATAGGGGCTTACATCAATCTCGGAGCATTCTATCTCTGGGGGATACCCATAGCAGCAACTTTAGCCTTCTGGTTTAATCTAAAAGGTGTTGGCCTATGGATCGGAATACAAGCTGGTGCAGTTTTGCAAACTCTTCTGCTCGCTGTTTTCACCGGCTGCACAAACTGGGAAACCCAGGTTCTTTTCCCTTTCTTCTTCGCTACTCATTTCTATTTTGAAAACAAACTCATAGATCTTCAATTGGATGTATATTTGACCTCTAGGCCCGTGAAGCGAGAAAGAGAATGGCTCTTGCTTAAACTAGGAAACAAAAGGCGCTGCAGAAGAGTATTTACCGCGTCATACCTTCACATACAATGACCTTGTTTTCCTCCAATTTTACCATTTTGGTAGCAGTCGAATCGCTGTATGTTACTTTCCGATTATCGGTAAGTGCAAATAATGAGTCTTTTTACTGATAAGACTGCATGATTCTCGACAGTAAACAATAACCAGCCGTTGTCAATCTAACTCCTCAGGCTACGATACAGCTTTGCTAACCAGTGGCTCGTACTTGTGGTTCAGCTTGTATAGTTCAAAGTAAAAGCGCGGTGAAACTTTAAAGAACAAACACTATCCACCAGTAACAAACTTGAGGAGAATCTCCCAAAGATCCCCTTCCTTGCCCTATATAACAAATCGTACCGCTTCCTTTTCTGTTTCTTGCTTCGAGCTCACAAAGTTACAACAATGGCGACTATCTCTTGCGCTTGTTTCAGAGCCATCTTTCTCGGTGCTCTCATCCTCTTCTCATGCCTTCCTCATCCTTCTTCCGCCGTTCCTTTGGAAGAATTGGAAAGAGCCATCACCGTCCTCCGCCTCAGAGGCCGCGCTCTCTTCGCCAACGCCATCATCACTTCCGATCTACTCTTCGATTTACTCTCCGTCGAATCCCTAACACTCTTCGGCCCCACCGATTCCATGCTTTTCGATCTCGACATGACTCATTCCTTCACCTACTACGTCTCTACCCTCCGCCTCCACTCTGTTCCTCTCCGCCTCCCATTCTCTGAACTCCGATCACTTCCCAACGCCTCTTCTCTCCCGACTCTCCTTCCTTCTCACCACCTCCGCCTCACCAGGCCTTCTTCCTCCAACGATTCCATTTACATCGATGGTGTCCAACTTATCCAGCCTGGTTTGTTCTACGGCCAACATCTCGCCGTACACGGTCTCGCCGATCTCCTTTCCCTCACTGCTCCCATTATCGATTCGCCGGAAGAGTCATCTCTGCTTGTAGAATCAAGATTTTCACCGGCTCCGGCGCCTTACGTCACAATCTTTGGTCTTGCGCCGGCACAGTCGCCGAGGGTTGAAGAAGTTTCTCCGTCGCCATGGGGAGAAGAAGATATGATCATAGGAGATGAAGGAGGTCCGTTGGATATGAGGAGTAACGGCTTATGATCGCCACGTGTCGTAATCTGAAGGCTTGTAAATACCCAAAGAGTCGAGCAATTTCCTTTAGATAGAATCTTTGATTGTGAATCCTGGTTTACTTTGTTAGAATTTAAACCGAATTGTACCGATGTTTACCATCGCACTTGAACCAAATACAATCTCTTCTCAATGATTTTGGCATATACACGCCTTGAGTAGCCTCATGTATATGAAAGCTTAGGCTCCACTAGTAGATAAGTAGATTCTTTAACACAAAAAGTTACCATAATTCTGCATTAAACCGGTTCAAAATCAATATTCCCAGGCTTCGAAATCGCAAACTCGAGTTCCATAAAGAACAAACACACCTAAAAGACTTGACAACTTAATGTTTTTCTAATATCAGCCCTCTACTGCATCTGCTTCTGCTGTATCAGTTGCCACTTCCTTACTGTTTCCATCTCCTCCTTCCTTCAGTAAATCATCCATTATCATTTCATCCTCCCCACCATTGATATCCTCTACTTCTTCGTCTTCTTCCTCTTCATCTCCTCCTCCTCCTCCTCCAGGTATCTTCCTTTTCTTTGGCCCGTGCTCCATCCTATGTGTCTCTAACTCCTTATCCATTGTTTCCTGCAAATTCATGGTATCGTTGTTTGTTTTCCTCGCGTTCCTTGCGTTTTGCCACCTCTCCAGCTCTTTCTCGACATTACTCAGATATTGCTCTTCTATCTCCTTTTGATACTTACTCACTTCTTGTCTCCTCGCTACTTTCCATTCTAAGAATGTCTGCATCCACACCTCACCAGATCAATATTCCCATAGGCATGCATGCCAAAACATTCATTCGTTAACAACATTGTACCTTCTCTTTTTCTTGCTCTGCCTCACTTGTATCTTCGTCCAAAGGCTTCGCTAGTGCATAGTATATCGGTGGCTCTGCTTTAGTCCTGAAACAGCCGCCCACATGCAATCAAATAAAATTAAGTTTCAACCGAAACCAATAAATCAGCTAGCAATTTCTACCTATGGCAGGCCATATAGCACCAAAATTTGCCTTGCCCATCAACATTTGTATGCACGTGAATGGAAACTTATCTTTGCCTCTATAAAATTGTGAATATGCACACTTTGGACCGAAATTAAAAATAACCTGCAAATCCAATACACAGAAAACTCATCATTTACAGCAAGGGTAAGCAAGCAATGGGACATAAAAAACAGCAACTCGGAACTACCTTATGAAATTGCTAAGTTTCTTTTGGTGATCGCTCCATTGAAGGAAAAGAAGTTCCAACTTCTTTTGTTCTGCTTTAGCAGCAACATGAGCTCGAAGAGTCTGATTGACCAGTTGAATTGTGTAAATCAGATAACTACTACATTAAACTGCCCTTTGGAATAATGGCACGTAAAAGACAATTAAACCATAGTTGGCTACTTACAAGATCTCTTCTTCTCTTTTCAGTCAGATTTTCACGCTCTTGCAGCCTAAGTCGTTCGCTTTCTTCACGAGCCTTTTGTTCAGCCTATACAAGGAGGGGTATGGCGCACAAATACTGTTAACACATTGTAGTAGTAAAAATGATGTTACAACATAAGTGCCCAAATAAAGACATATAATGATATCTACACCTAACTCAAAACATTTAAATCATATCTATATAGATTTATGCTCCTCTACAAAGCTACTCAAGTCAAACAAAACTGGAGGAAGATGCTGCCTTAGATAGGAGAAGAAAATTATCAAATCCAATTACAATGAATTTCATGAAACAAGCCACGTGAATATATAGGGCGTTGTTCTACCTTTTGCAGAGCAGCGGACCTTCGGGCATATGCATCTGTTCCAGAAAGCTGTTTATCTTCTTTTCTGAACCTCTGCAGAAGGAAAGAATGCAGAGAAGTGAGAGAATTGAATATCTGACATGAATCAAGCTAATTCAAGCGAGCCTAGAGAACTTGAGCAAGAGCTACATTAATGTGATTCTTAAAAAATACCTCCAAGGTCCCTAGAAGATTCCCAAGCATTCTTCTGTTCCTATTAACCAGACTAGGATCCTCATTCTTAGGTAAAATTCTCGGTGCAGGCTCCGGCAATTCAATAGCTTCAAAAACCTGATAAGAGCACATCGAAAGACGACCATTGAGTAAAAAGTCTGCCTCTTTTGTCATAAAAGTGTCTCGTATCGACTACCTTCCTGGTCCCTTTTTGTTCGGCATCCCTCTGAGACCAACTTCCACGATACGGACCAGATAGCCTCTTGTCACTTTGATCAGAGGTTCCATTTTCACCAGCTAATTCCCGCTTTTCGTTGCCATCATCAACTGGCATTTCTTCATCCTTACTAACATCTTCACCTTCAACCTAAGTTGACCCCAATAACAGACAACAAAAGAACCACTTCTTAAGATCAATCAACGAGAATGCACTACTTTCTGACAAAGAGAGAGAGTCTTTCAGATACCTTAACAACAGCTGAAGACAATCTCCGTTTGGCAGGAGGCTCATCTTCTACATCGTTCCTATCAGCCTTCAAAAAAAAGGCAATTTCTTTCATGACAAAGGAATGTGAGAGAGACAAAGAGAAGAGGGGAACGGGAAAATTACAGGTCGAACAAAGCCTCTACGGCCTTGGTTGCGAGGAGCAGTGCCTGAGAAGCCTCTTCCTCGGCGGAGACCACGAGGGTCACGAAGCCTCTCCGTAATCTGATGAGGGTAGAGTTAAACAGTGGCCGTCAAAAAAGAGATTTTGGAAAAGGAGACTGAAACAGAGAATGAGATTGAGGTTGAGAGAGTAACCTCGCGCTGTTGACGGTGAAGCTCGTCGATCTCGTGCCGTAGCTCATCCGCTGTCTTCTCCAAGGCGGTGTCTCCCATCGTCGGTGAAGCTCGTCGATCTCGTGCCGAAACCCTTAGTGAGCTGAAGGAATCGAAAATCTTTATATGGGCTTACTTCAGTTTTCGTAGGATTCCAAGTTTCGGGCTTATAGACGGCAAGAGTTCAACTATAAATTTGCTTCACGGTTTGAAAATATGTCTCCACTTTCGAAATCACAACAAAAATGATGATGATGCGAATGTAAAAAAGATGATGCGTCTATGATAGAGTAATTTAAGGGATATGCATAATAAATTTACCAATTAGAACATTTTAATATATTTGATATACCATTATAGAAATCTCAATAATTATTATTAATTTATGAATGTAATTACTATGCATATAATACAAATTTCATCGGTTGGCCCGAAATTGTATTACAAATTTCATCTTACAACAGTATGAACGGATTTCGGGCCAACAAATCAATTTCTCAAAATCATCGTTACAATTTGGGCATTCTGTACCGGGACCTGTTCAGATGGAAATGAAGGCTCTTTTAGGTATTTCAACTTTAGGCGGAATGGGTTCTTATCTAGGCCTTCCCGAAAGTTTGGGTGGTGCGAAAACAAAAATTTTCGCTTTTATTAAAGAACGTCTCCAAAGTCGTATTAATGGGTGGA
>OVAN01008152.1:0-18583 GCA_900406275.1 Anastatica hierochuntica | reverse complement strand
AAATACTTCCATGTGGCTAAGGATTCGATCCTTAAAACACTTAACTAAGGACCGATCCTTAGCCCATGGAATATATATATATATATATATATATATATATTCATTACTTATAACATTGGTTTTTGTGCAAAGAACCTGATAATATTGTCGTTGGAGCTGGTCTAAGGATTGAAGGATGGAGATGCTCTAAACACCATTGGAGATGGACTTTTAAACCGGATTGTAAATCTTGACATTTTTGTCCCATTCCGGTTCGGTTCAGTTTCATTAGGGATTCTGACTTTTGCATAGCCAAAAGCTTTACGAGTTTTTAAAAATTTTGGACCGGTTTCGATTTGAATCCTTTCGAGATCGGTTCGGTTTCGATTTCAAAATTTTCAGATTTATTAGTATGAAATACTCATTTTACAATCGAAATAATCATAAAATAGGAGGTGTCAACTAAAAATTAAATTAAATTAATTATATTTAACAATCATAAACCATGTATATATCACCTATAAAGCAATCACAAAAATTAATTATATCTAACAATCCTTAGTTTAAGAATCCAATTTCAGTCTCATGTACATACTTGCATTTTCCATCATACTAAAGTTGAAAACAAAGTGACCAAATTATCTTCATGAACGACAAATTAGGTTTCAACCAATAATACGAAACATTGAACAAGAAAAGACATTGGAATCTTGTTGACTACTCCAAGTCTTTTGGCCCCCAAAAGGGGTTATAAAATTCTTGGTCACCAAGTCTATTTCCCATTAATATGAAGTTATAAAACTCACTTCTCTTCTCTTTACTTCATCTCATCCTCTCTTCTCTCTCACATCTCTCCCAAAGATTACTTTTCTTTACATCTAAAAATACTTCAAGATTTCTCTATAAATCAATGGCTCGAGTGAATTCGAACGTATGTTCGCATATTCCTCTTATTGGTTGCGTCGTGGACGTTCTTCTTCAACTTTTTCTGTCATCCAAAACGTCCTATTCTAGTGGTGATCCAGGCAAAAATGTTGGTGTTACCGCAAATCTTGCAGCTCAGAAAAACTTTCGACAACTACGGTGTATTAAGCTCGGTTAACTACTCCAAGTTAATCGTCTTTCGGGTTTTCGCATATTCAAAATATGTAACCATCATATATCTATTGTGTATACTATAGCTTATAAATCTATTTATATGAAGTAGATTTCTCCTTTCTAATAGAAAGAATCAGTATATATCCTTTGTATTTCAAAATGCCTCTATAAGTACATTGAAATGACTATGTGGGAAATGATCGAGAAAAAATCGAAGATATGGAGTTGGTTCGATCACTATGTTTGATCAGTGCTATGACTGATCAAATACAGTTTCTGTCCATCACTGATCATATCAATGTCTGTGATACGACCTCCATCTTCTGATAATAATACAAATGAGGCTTCCTCCGATAACCCGAGCTCTTGAGCAGCGTTTTCCACGAGTTTCTGGAGATCGCTCGGAATCCAAACCATTACTCCGTGCTTTCTATTAAGCTCTTCTTTCGGCTCGTGCGGGCGGAATGGAAACACCGTGCATTTCCGTCTTTCGGCTCTCTCCTCTGTTTTTCTCCCAATTCTCTCCTCTGTTTTCCACACAATATACATCAAATTCAATGGTTACAAGATCCGTTGTATTGCCTGAAGAGAGTTATTTGAGTACCTTGTAGCTCAAGGAAGCTTGATGGGTAGGTTAAAGAGCGAGCCGTTATCGTATCTTCGAGTAAGCTAATAAGTTTCTTGTTTCCGCACATTCGAGCTTCATCAACTGGAGAATTTCCCCACCTTCAAAGATAAGATTAATTAAGTTGTTATGTTCGATTTTAAACGACTTTAATGATTGGTTCTGTATGTTCTTTTTACCTATCTTTCGCGAGAACGCTAGCTCCAGCTTCAACAAGCATCTTAGCCATCGAGTATAAGCCTTCAGAAGCCGCGACATGAAGCGGTGTTCTATGATCATAATCTTCAGCGTTTGGATCCATACCACTTGATAGCAATCTCTTGAGAAAATCAGAGTCGCCTTTCACAACTACCGTGCAGAGAAAGTTTCCGGCATCTTCTAGACCAAAGGAAGCTCCTTCTTTGACAAGCAAATTGATCACTTCTTCGTGCCCTGCTTTCACAGCCTCTAACAATGGCGTGTTCCCGAATTTATCTGCGCAAATATATGACGCTAAAAGCGTAAACATACAACAATATAACAGATTCTCATTGAATAGTATATCGATTTACATTTACCTTTTAGATTGATATCAACACCTTCTTGAATAAGAAACAATGTAATGTCTTCGTATCCTCTAGATGCTGCAAGATGCTGCATATCAAGAAGACATTTTACAAGTTAAAGAAAAGGAATCTTTCGTAATAGGAAGACTGAAGATAAGCGAAAAACAACGTACAAGCGGTGATCTTCCATCGTAATCTGTTTTGTTAGGATCAGCTCCAGCTCGAACCAAGCTCTTAAGCTGGTAGAAATCTCCTTGAAAAGCTGCACTATTTACTTTCAATGCAAGCTCTGCTTCTTGTTTAGCAATATGAATCATAACATCAGATTCAAGCTTCTTTATCCGCTCATTCGTTTCCTTCCCCTGCGAAAAACCGCGGTTAAGTTGCAAGATTTACTCAATATAAGTTCAAACTCATAACTCTTAAGAGGTTAAAAAAGAGCACCTCCATTAGGTTGTTCAAGATTTTGCGTCCGTCTTGGAAATAAATCTCGAGGATGTTCGAAAACGACTGTTTATCGAGGCGTAAAAGATGACATAGCTCACAAACCCGAACGGTGAAAGGTTGAGAGATGTTGCAAATGATGGAGATATCTCCAAAAGAAGTGTAAGGCCCAAGCTCCGTCACTGTCTCTTCTGATCCATCAGTTCTTGTAGCAATAGCCTCCTAACAAAACCCACCAACAATTACAAAAATGTGACATAGAGACACAAATAAAAGAACAAAGACATACACAAACACAATGAGATCTACGAACCAGTAAGCCTTCACAGACGAAATACAAATGATCCACGACGTTTCCTTGCTCTGTTATTACTTCTCCCGGAAGAAAATACTCTTCATGGAGTCTTATAACTATTTGATTAATAAACTCCGAAGAACAGTCTTTGAAGAGAGGGACTTTCTTAATGTATGGTATGTACAACGATTGAGCAATCTGCAAAGAAGTCAAAATGGACAAACTCTTCCCGCAACAGACAATGAAATACTATAGTTACAAGGTTACCTTGGCGCGGATTGAGGCTGGGACATCTTGAAGCATGACAGTGTCAGTGAAGTTACTATCGTACTGCAATCTCACATGGCGTGTTATCTCGCTACGAATGTCTTTTCCGATTTTTTTGCGGTTCATGAAACTTATGAGATCATTCATTTTATCTCTGAATCTCTCTGTGTTTGATCCTTTCACAATCAAGGCAGTGATGTTACCAATAAGGTACGCACCGAGAACCATATCGAATGAAACATATATCATTACGAATATCATTTCCCTTAGATTCACCGCGTGTATGTCTCCATAGCCTAAAGACAGATTAAAGAAAACAACCATTAGAGCTTTTTGTAGTAACTAATATATCAAATGAATCATCAAAAGTTGAATTCTTTTTTTACCGACAGTGGCCATAGTGACAATGGCGAAGTATAGAGACGTTATGTAACGTTTCCAGAGGTCGATTTTTCGGAAATTCTCGTAGCTATAGTCTCCTAACTTGAGGCTACCGATCCAAGTGTAACCTTCGTTCTCTGCAGGAAGTGTGGTTGCCAAGTAATAGAAGATGCAAGCAGCAGTGTGAGTACAGTAAACTTCAACGAACAAGAGCTTCAAGATTCTGGTGAAAAGATAGTTGATTCTAGTGTCTTTCTCGAGCCTTTGGAAGAACTCAATAACTTTTCGCACACGAAAGAGCCTTATCCACAATATGTATCTCACTAGTTCGTGTCTCCCTGCCGCCTACAAACACAACAATATCTTAAAAATGTATGTACGGTCGTATAAAATCCGAACCGAACTGAACTGTCTGAACTATAATATGTGTTATAAACCAACTAGTTTATGATTTACAAAAATGAAGCCAAACTAACTTTATATAATACAATTGAAATTCTTTCAAAAATATTAGTTTTTAATAATATCTGAAATTGTGGAAGTCATGTTCTAATGGTTGACCAAGGGTTAATTAATGTTTCTACACCGGGAGGTTATGAGATCGATTCTCCGAAAATACGCGATCTAATTGCAGATTAATAGAGACATGCTTGTAAGAAATGTTAGACCGTTGAAGTAAGGCGAGAGAGCAAACCTTATAGATAAGATCCCAAGGGAAGCAACTGACAAAATCCGTTAGAAAATGCGACTTCAAGTACCTACAAAACCACAATACCATAGACAAATTTCCTCCATTAAAAAGCTATAAATGGTCAAAAAATATGTTTTCAAAGGGTATATGATATACAAACTGACCGGATAGCAATAGGTGCTGGTTTGTAAATGATCCGGTGGGTATGGCTATCGCGGAAAGCGACAAAAAACTGAAGAACAATATCGACTAAGAAGGCGATTTGACCAACAATGTCGAGTACAAAGAGGTTCTCAGGTAGACCGCGAAAGAAACCAAACTCCATGGGAGTGAACAAAGAAGAGTATATTGCCCACACCAATATAAACATTTCCCATGCCTTGTACCACCTGCTCATGTTTTTCCCCAACTTTTGTTAGTATTGGTCTTAACCTCTTAACTAATCAAAAGATGTTTGAAAATGTACTAAAAGCATTATTGGTTTTGCATATAACTGATTAATTTAGCTACTAGGCTAAGTTTGAATTTACATTTTTTTTTACTAGCAGTATGACATTTTAAAAAATTAATTTATAGTATTTTGTTATTTAATTATGCTTAAAAAAACAACAAGTGGATAAATTTCCACGTGTGGCCTATGGTTACGGCAGCTTTGGCGGAACCAATTAATAACCCAATCTCCGATGTCTTACACAACATCGGCGGAAATGACCATTATAACCCTAATGACACCTTTTCTCAAAGCTTTTAAAATAATCACAAACTTTTAACATAATACCTTCTCGGTATCAAATTAGATGATGTTTTAAAGAACAAAATTTGTATCAAATTAGTTGATGTTTTCAAATTTATATGTAAAAATTTATTGTTATTTGATGTTTGTAACTGTTTGTATTTTGCAGTAAAATTTTCTATTGGTTGAATCAATTTTGGTAATGTAGTTTTTTATTTAAAAGATGTAGATTGAATAAAAGTTAACTATTCTTTAATTCGAGTGCAAAATTCTTAAACATCGACTAATATGAAACATAGAGAGTATTGTTTATTAAAAAAGGAAAAAAATCCATTGACCAGAATTTAAACAAGTTTTTTAGATTAAATATTAAAATTCAAATTTGTTAGCTGTGTTGTGTGTTAAACAAATAATTAGATGTGAAAAAACAAAGGATAAGAACATGAGGAGGAGGTGTCCCGCCACAATAATAAAATATCTACAACAAAAATCACTTAATTAGCATCTACGATTTGACTTCCGAATAATGTGCTACAAGATAATTCATTTCAATCATAAATCTAACATTAGTGACCAAAAAAAAATCCTTATAACTTATCAAATAAAAGTTTAATTAAACTAGGCTGATTATGAAATGGGCATAGTCAATGGTTAAAAAAAAATAGATTTGATATTTCTAAAATCCGAAGTAATGTTTTATTATTTTTTTACGTTTTTATCATCCAATAAAAAAAACTTGTAAAATGAAATGACAATTATGAGAGAAAAAAAACAAATTATTAATATTCTGCAAAAGAGAAACAGAGAAAGAGAGAAGAGGACCTGTTGTTAGTGGGATTGATGATGAATCGATGCTCTTTATGGCCATCGGAATCAATTTTTCGATGCTCCGATGATTCGAGCCACCGAAACGTCTCGATTAAGCTGAATCTGCCCCCTCCTCCTCTAGACGAAACGTCGTCGTTTGATTCGTCTCCCTCGTCTATACTCTCTTGCCGTCGCCGGAGACGCCCCATCGGAACAATCAAATCGGTTCCGATTATCTCCGACGATCACTCAAAAAATAAAAAAATTCACTTCTTTCTGATTGATCGAGAGAATCGCGAATCCAAAATCTGATTGTAGTTGAAACTTGAAACTCTCGAAATGTCTTATAGAGTATTAAGAAAAAGTATATGAGGAGGAAAAAATAAGGCGGGAAGATCACGAGAGCTGCTTCGTCTTCTTTATGTGTGTTTTTTGTTTCGTCTTCTTCGGTTGTTTATCGTCGTCACGTTAAAGTTTTTTTTTTTGTCGATAAGAGAGGTAGAGAGACACTGCGGTTATTGTTTTATTTCTCTATTGAGTATTAATTTAAGGTTGGTATATAACATAAGTGGGTCTTGTCTAGAAGAATCGAATTTATATAGCCCATCCTAACATGTCGTATACAAGAGACAACAAAAATCACTTAATTAACTTAGGGGTAGACGTTCGGTTTTTCGAATCGGTTCTTTCGGTTCCTAAATTTTGGTACCCATTTAAGAACCGAAGAAATGTCGGTTCGGTTTCGGTTCGGTTCTCGTCGGGTTCGGGTCGGTTCCGGTTCTTGAAACTGGAACCGCAAAAGAACCGAAATTTTTTCTGTTCCAAATCGGCTTTAGGTACTTTCGGATATTTTTGAGTATTTTTGTGTATTTTGAAAAAATTTTAATTTTTTTAGGGGGTATTATTCATGTATTTCGGGTACTTATGAGTTTTTCGGCTCTTTTTGGTATCTTCGGGTACAAATTTTTCGGGTATTTTTGTATATTTCGAGTATTTTTGGTTATCCGATCTAAAAAATCCCAAAATATCTGAAATATCTTAGGGTGCTAAGTTATATTTCGAGTATTTTCGGGTACCCAAAAAAAATCGGTTCGGTTCCGATTCTTTCGGTTCTCAAAAATTATACCCATTCGGGTATTTATCAAATTTCGGTTCGGTTCCGGTTCCAAATTTTTTGGTTCTTTCGGGTTGGTTCTTCGGGTCCGGCTAATATGTCCAGCCCTAATTAACATCATAGATACATAACCGTTTCAAACTATTTTTAAACCATATTCAAAAAATATATATTAAATGTATATTTGATGATATAATATAACTTTCAAAATTTAATAATCATATTTATGTATATTTACATTTTAATAGCGATTATAGGCTCTAAATTTATAACTTTTATTTTAAAAGTTAAAATTTTAGTCCCTTAATTTATAAAGAATTTTTTATTTTTGAGTCTGGGTTCGATCGCTCCACTCGCATATGCTAAAAGATGACCTGCATAGATACATCAAATCATAGATGCTAATCACTACATCAACGATTTAAAGATGAGTTAGAGTGATTTGTATTAAAATATGAAATTTTAGATTATCTAAACAAAAATTCTATAAAAAGCTTTCAAATGTATAAAGACTTTAAATGATTTTAAAATTTTTTAGTGGGTATCTATTATATTAAAACAGATTCTTATTTTTATCTACGTAAAAAATATTTTAATTTTAAATGATTTATAATTTTTACAAAAAAATATCATGGAATTTTAGCATTTTTGAAAAATATAATTTAAAATATCATTGGGAATGCTCTTAGATGGTATTGTACCAAAAATAACATAATTTAAATATAGGAGATGAAAAAAAATGTTCTTAAAATAACATTCACTGTAGATTAATTTATGTTAGACTTATAAATTTGAGGAATAAAAGGCGATGAATTATATACACAAATATAGAGGGTCCTTTATTTTTTTCCTCCTTAAGTTTTTCCATCATACGTTCCTTCGTACGGTCCACACCTTGGCCGACTCTTTAGCCAAACAAGCAATGTCAAATCTCTTTTTTGTCCTATTGGATGTAAACTAATATGAAATCGAGAATTGGCAAAAGAAAAAAAAAACATGTATACACATGCTAATTGTTAAACACAAACACTATAACAAACACATAAGTAGTACACAACTAATTTCTTTTTGAAAAAATAAAATGAAACCAAAAATGCAAAACAAATGTTGACACGGAATAACATTTAATATCTCGATATTTATAAAAATTAAATTAAATTAAAAATATCAAAATAATTTAAAAACTAGTTCCGATTAATCTCGCTTAATCTCCGATTTTCTAGTTAGGCGCTAGGTCCAATTTCGCCGTTCGACTATCACCTAACGAGTTCTATAACATTGCGTAAAACCATAATATAAAAGGTAAATGCGCAGTTGGTTTCTCAAATTGCAAACAGAATGCTAAATGTAGATCTAAACATGATATTAATAAATTACTTTTTATTTTGTAATATATTTTGCTCTTATAGTTCTTAAAACATTTAGCAAAAAAAGTTTTAATTTACATATAGTTTTTTTCGTACAAATCATTTTATGATCAATACAAGAACTAGCTCAAAATAGCTAAACTAAATTCAAACTCAGCATTTTACTTCTAAAATTGATATGAGTAACACATACGTCTCAATAATTTTGAAATTTGAGTTTTAACTTTAAAGTACTAAGGACTATGATTAAAGTAATTAATCACAAAGGACACCAGTGTTTGATATACCTTCTCAAACTTATTAATTTTAACAATCAAATCAAACGAATTAAAATAAACTTATCATGCCTGCCTGTAATTTAGAAGGTTGGATTAATAATATCAATACTTACACGTAAACCTAAAACAAATGAGAAAAATACAAAATTGCAAACTAATACTTCCAGGTGTATTAACCAATGTGTATATGTATTAAAAATATTTTTTCCTTCTATCTAAAGACTAAATTAATTAGACGACGTTGAGATGTTAATCAGTGACTATTTTTAAAGTTTCTTTGTATTATTTACTTGCTTAAGATATAATAACTTTAAGATGTTGTTAACAAGGGAAGAAAAAGAACATTGACAACAAACATGATTGATCATAGCATATCGTAAAGTTGTTTATCATGTTTTTTGTCCATTAGGATAAAAGTATGTGGTAGATGTATCACTGCATGTAAAATCGTTTGTTCGTTGGAACCATTAATAGTTACTTTCTCAGTTTTGCAAAAAGTGTCACATTTTTCACACAAATTAAAAAACTATTAAAATTTTTTATCTATCTTTCATTAATACATTTTAAAATATTATCTCTCCACTTAATACAATAAAACAATAAGGTTAAAATCGAAATTTTCTTAATAAATTTGTATTGAAAATATAAAACGACACTTTTTATAAAACAAAATTTAAATCTTGAAATGACATTTTTTTAAGAAATGGAGGGAGTATATATGTGATAGAAATAGACATTTATGTGAGCAAAACTATTATCATGATGTCGCTCTAATTCTGTCAAAATCATTTGAATTATGATCATTGCAAAAAAGTCAATATATCTTGCCTATGTGGGCAAGTAAGCAGACAACATGAGAATATTTATTTATGATAACATTACATTACACCTATAGGTAAGATTAGTTTGAAAAATAATACTCCAAAAGTTTTTTAATAGATAATGTTTTAGAAAAAAAGTTTGTTTGAGAAAATATTTTAAATTATTTGGCTTGATTATTTTTGTATTTATTTTCTGTTAACTGAATTTGTTTTAGTTAATAATTTTTTTTAATAAAAAATAGATTGATAAAATTTAGTGATTTAATAGGTGTGTTAAAACCTAAAACATAAAAAGCATATTAGTTTTGGGTTTAGTATAAGCCCAAATTTAATATCCAAATCAAAGCCCAAAACTCACTGATTCGTGTCTCACTCTCTCTCTCACAAATGCCACACAGAGAGACAACAACAACAACAAGATCGAGAGAAATAAAATACACACAGAGAGAAGAAGAAGGAGAAGAAGAGGAAGATACAGATCCACAACGCCATGGGATTAGGAATCTTAGCTTCTCGAACGATTCGACCCGCTTCTCGTCTTCTTCATCCCCAAAGCCCGTCCTTCTTCCTCCGAACCATCGTCTCCAAACCGGAGCTCCAATCTCCTGAATCCGCCGCTGCTTCTCAACCTGAGCCGCCGACACAGATTCTCCCTCAGAGGAACCCTGTCGGTGGAGCGCGCGTTCATTTCCCCAACCCTGAGGATGCGATCGAGGTCTTTGTCGATGGTTACGCGGTCAAAATCCCTAAAGGGTTCACCGTTCTTCAGGCTTGTGAAGTCGCCGGAGTTGATATCCCGAGGTTCTGTTACCATTCTCGTTTGTCGATTGCCGGAAACTGTCGGATGTGTCTTGTTGAGGTCGAGAAATCTCCGAAGCCTGTCGCGTCGTGTGCCATGCCCGCGCTTCCTGGTTAGTTTAGTAAAGTTTATCACTTTCCTTTTTTCGAAATGTTTATCTGAAATTGGATTCGAAGAAAATCTTTCGTGCTGATGGATTGATCTGATCGTTGATTGCTAGAGAAACTTGGCATTTGGTGATATTGTTGGGTGATAAATTGCAGATACCAACTGCATTTTTCGATTCCGATTTTGTTGGTTTTAGTTTGATGATGATGAAAACGATTAAGATAACTAGAGCTTTATTAGCTTTAGGGATCTTGTTTCTCCATATTTTGACCTTGAGTTGTTGTTAGTTTCTTGCAAAGTTTGCGACTTTAGGCATTTTCTGATGAGCTTTATATATGTATTTTCGGTGTCGGGGTTTGCTTTTCCCTTAGTAAGTGTATCAGCTTAAGAGAGAGGGACAATATATGGAGTTTAAGATACCCTTTTGCATCAAATTCTTTGTTCAGTATTTTTGTGTTTGTGTAATGTAATATATAATGCTATAGCTCTAAGAGTTTCTTTCCACCAGGGATGAAGATCAAGACTGACACACCAATAGCAAAGAAGGCGAGAGAGGGAGTGATGGAGTTCTTGTTGATGAATCATCCTCTGGATTGCCCGATATGTGACCAAGGAGGAGAGTGTGATCTTCAGGATCAGTCTATGGCTTTTGGATCTGATAGAGGTCGTTTCACAGAGATGAAAAGATCTGTTGTTGATAAAAACCTCGGTCCTCTTGTGAAGACTGTCATGACTCGGTGTATCCAGTGTACAAGGTTTACTAAAATAGTTCTCTCCAAGTGTGACTGTTAAATTAGTGTGATACATGCGCTATCATATTGATTAGATTATGTTTCTGTAATGTGTTTATAGGTGTGTACGATTTGCTTCAGAAGTTGCTGGGGTTCAGGATCTTGGCATGCTAGGCCGTGGTAGTGGAGAAGAAATTGGAACTTATGTCGAAAAGCTTATGACCAGTGAACTCTCCGGAAATGTTATAGACATCTGTCCCGTGGGAGCCTTGACCTCAAAGCCCTTTGCCTTTAAAGCCAGAAACTGGGAACTGAAAGGAACAGAAACCATTGATGTTAGTGATGCTGTTGGGTCCAACATCCGTGTTGATAGTAGAGGACCAGAGGTGATGCGTATCATTCCACGCCTTAACGAGGTATGTTTTACGTGTGTTAAAAAAAAATATTATAAAGAATATGGGTGGGTGCTGAACCTGTCATTGTTTTTATTCAGGATATAAATGAAGAATGGATATCTGACAAAACCCGATTCTGTTATGATGGCCTAAAAAGACAAAGGCTGAGCGACCCTATGATTCGAGATTCTGACGGACGATTCAAGGCAGTGAGCTGGCGTGATGCCTTGGCTGTTGTGGGTGATATCATTCATCAGGTGAAGCCCGAGGAGATTGTTGGAATAGCGGGTCAGCTATCTGATGCAGAATCCATGATGGTATTGAAGGACTTTGTTAACAGAATGGGTTCCGACAATGTCTGGTGTGAAGGAACAGCTGTTGGTGTTGATGCTGATTTTAGGTACAGATATCTAATGAACACTAGCATCAGTGGACTTGAGAATGCCGATCTCTTCCTTCTCGTTGGTACCCAGGTGAGTTTCCGCCATATCTCTTTGTAAGATAACTGGTACTGGATTAGACAAGTGCTCTATTTTTTAGAACAAGAGAAAATAATATCAACCTTGTGAAGGTTTAAAATCTTTATCTGTCTATATTTACCAGCCTAGGGTCGAGGCTGCAATGGTGAACGCTAGGATCTGTAAGACAGTCCGTGCATCGAATGCCAAGGTTGCATACATTGGTCCACCTACGGATTTCAACTACGACTGTAAACACCTTGGGACTGGGCCCGACACCCTCAAAGAAATTGCTGAGGGAACTCACCCATTCTGCTCGGCTCTCAAGAATGCCAAAAACCCTGCCATCATTGTTGGCGCCGGGCTTTTCAACAGAACCGACAAAGATGCTATCCTCTCTACTGTTGAGTCCATCGCACAAGCGAACAATGTCATCCGATCAGACTGGAACGGTCTCAACTTTCTCCTTCTGTACGCTGCCCAAGCGGCTTCCCTTGATCTCGGTCTCATTCAACAGTCCGCCAAAGCCCTCGAGTCTGCAAAGTTTGTCTACTTGATGGGAGCAGACGATGTAGATGTTGACAAGATTCCTAAAGACGCCTTTGTGGTTTACCAAGGACACCATGGAGACAAAGCGGTTTACCGTGCAAACGTAATCCTCCCTGCATCAGCCTTCACAGAGAAAGAAGGAACCTACGAAAACACAGAAGGGTTTACCCAACAGACTGTTCCCGCTGTTCCAACGGTTGGTGATGCAAGAGACGACTGGAAGATCGTTAGAGCCTTATCCGAGGTCTCAGGTATCAAGCTCCCATACAACTCAATCGAAGGTGTTAGATCAAGAATCAAGAGCGTCGCACCAAACCTGGTCAACACAGACGAACGAGAGCCAGCTGCTTTCGGGCCTTCATTGAAACCCGAGTGCAAGGAAACAATGAGCAAAACCCCGTTCCAACCCGCGGTGGAGAATTTTTACATGACAAACTCGATAACAAGAGCATCGAAGATCATGGCGCAGTGCAGTGCATTGCTATTGAAGAAGTGAGAGCTTCTCAATAAGATCTGTTTCACTATTTTTTTTTTCATTCTCTCTTTTGCAAAAAATAAAAGGTACTGAGTCGTCGATACACTGATCTTTTGTTGGAGCTGAGTATCAGTGGATTCTCGGGTTTTAGCTTTGGGGTGAAAAATCTATAAGCAATTTGCAATAAGCAAACATTTTAGATGCAAAACGATGCCAGTGTTAAGTAAATTGCTTTGTGGCTTTTTTTGTGTGTTTGTTCTTTTGGTAGAATTGAATTTTTCATTTGTAATTGTTGTTGCATTTGCTTATATAGTAAAACCTCTATAAAATTAACTCTCTTTTTTTCATCTCTATAAAATTAACTTAAAATCGTAGTTAAGATTAAGGTTTTAAAATCAAGAAAGTAAGGGTTGGGCATTCCTATCCTCGGATTGGTTAGTTCGGGTTTTGGATCTTTTAGATCTTTTCGGTGTGTGTTTTGGAACTTTCGGATCTTTCTTTTTAGGAACCTATTTGGAAATCTGAAAATTCTGAATTATCTGGAAAAAACGGAAAATTTGAACTGTAATATCCGTAAAAAACCTAAAAACCTGAATTATTCAAAATATAATAATATAAAAGTATATTTTCTATAAAATTATTTTTTTAAAAACGGGTATTTCAGATACTCACTCGAATACGGAAATTGAAACATTTCGCTATCGAAACCGCTAGCTTTTTGGTTTGATTCGGTTCTTCAGTTCGTTTCCATATTTTTCGGTTTAGATCCGGATATTTTGGCCCGCACTACAACAAAAACTGGTTTAAGACAAGAACTTTGTGAAAAATGGTACTAGATAAACCCTAAACCCATCTGCATAAAACTCTTCGATTTTTCAAAAAAAAAAAACAAAAACTCTTAATTCGATTTCCCGTCTTTGCTGAGAACTGAGAGAAAGACGCAAACAGAAGACAGCGAACGAAAATCAACGGTCATGGAAGAGAAATTAAAGTACCTAACTCTCGTCGGAGCCGGAGCTCTTATCGGATCTTTCTCCACCGTCGCTCTCCTTAAACTTCTCTCCAGGCAAAAAAAGCCATTTTAATCATCATCTCTTTTCTGGTGTTTGATAAGAAATTTAATTTTCGTTCTACAGAACCAAACAGTATCTAAAGTAGCTTTAGAGATAACTTAATAGCTGATTCGAATTTTCTCCGTGTGTGTGTATATGTTTTTTAATCCATTGCAGGAGTTCAGTGAAGCAGCAAGATGAAAACACAGGAACTAAGTTCTTAGGTACTTGTGCTTATGCAAATCTGTTTCTTTTAAAATCATATGAAAATGAAATCTTGTGATTTCATTTCTAAAGTTTATATGAAAACTATTGCATTGTTAACTTGCAGAAAATGGTATTGGATCTAGAGCAGTAACAGTTACTTCAGCTATTGGTCAGGATCTTTTGGCTGATGAAATTGTTTGTGAACATTTAACCAGGTTCCTTCCTTCTAGTTTTTTATGTCTTAATCGCATTTAAACGATTGTTTTGGAGAACTTTTGAGTAAATTCTTAGCTATAATCTTTTCTTTCTTGGCTTTGTTACAACTTGCAATTAGTATATAAGAAGTCGCGTTGCAAAAGTGTTAATATGAAATCATCTCTTTTGACTTGTTGAATCTCGCACGATGGTGAAAACGTGTGAAATCTATTAGTATTGATGTTCAAATCACATTGGCTGATGCTAGATTTTTATTCCTTCATTCTTTAGGAATATCCAGTTTTTCGATCTTGATTCTCAGCGTAAAGTAACTGGATCATATGTTGTGGTCATTGGACTTGGAGGTGTTGGGAGTCACGCTGCTTCTATGCTCTTAAGGTCAGGTGTTGGGAAGCTCCTCCTCGTCGACTTTGACCAGGTATTTTTGGTTATTAATGGCTTACATTCCGGGTTTTTTCACAAACATTTGCATACAAAAATTTGATCTACTTAGTTTTCTTTCCATGTATTCATGTACTAATTGTTGATTACGCGAGAAGGTGTCCCTTTCATCATTAAATCGACATGCTGTTGCAACACGAGCAGATGTTGGTATTCCAAAAGCTACATGTCTCAAGAAGCATTTCTCTTCAATTTTTCCCGAATGCCATATAGAAGCAAAGGTGATGCTGTATGACTCATCTTCTGAAGAAGAAATTCTTTCAGGCAACCCAGATTTCGTCTTGGACTGCATTGACAATATTGATACAAAGGTATCCTTTAATCGATCCCGCAGAGCTATAGGTTATAGGATCTCCAGTATTTGAGACATGTGATGCACACTGACAGATGAAATAGCCTCGTTCAAAACAATATTAGGTGGGACTTTTGGCGGCATGCGTTAAGAGGGGTTTGAAAGTTCTGTCTGCAACTGGTGCGGGCGCTAGAGCTGACCCAACAAGAATCAGAGTGGCTGATTTAAGAGAGTCAGCAGTTGACCCACTGTCTCGATCTGTAACGCTTCTAACTCTTCACTCTGTTTAAGCATTCGTTGAAAGGATAAGTATACGTAGTTGATGATCATTGGGTCTCAACACTGCTATACTACTATTCACTCAGAGTCTCCTACACGGCTCGTGATTTGTCAGGTAAGGCACCGGCTGAGGAGAGAACACGGCATTGAAGGAGGCATTCCTGTCGTGTTTTCCCTGGAAAAACCAAAAGCAAAACTGCTTCCTTTTAAGGGACCAAATGGGGAAGATGAAAACCCTTCAGATTATCAGGTAACTAATTTCGGCTATTGAAACATGGAACATTTATTTACATTAGTCATTGTTCTTATAGCTTGCGTGTGATTTCAGGTAGTTCCTGGCTTTCGTGTTCGGATAATTCCTGTTCTTGGAACCATCCCGGCTATTTTTGGACAAATCATGGCCTCCTACGTTATAACACAACTTGCAGGTTTGCAAGTTCAGATGGAGCCTGTCGTAAATCTAGATTTGGATCATTACCGAATGCTTCATCAACGCCTTATTGAGCATGAAGAGACGGTTTATGGAACATCTGCAGAAGTCCAGGTATTCAGATTGGTCTCGATGATGATATATAGTTCTGTTTGTCGCTTGAACTTGTGAATAAGAAGACTGGTAGGAAGAGAAACAATAACGCGGACAGTATGTGAATCTCATGTGCTTAGAAACTTATGTAAAACTCGAAACTAATTGTAAATTTGTTATGTTAAAATCAGATTTGACCTCCTTTTTATATTTCTGTAGGTAGATGTTGAGGAAGTGAAGTACATAGTGAAAGAGTTGTGGCATGGACGAAGTGTTAGGGATCAGTCTGCAAAAGATGTTGGAAGAGGAATGTGGCGAGCCATGAATGAGTTGATGCTCGTTAGGTATGTTCGATTCATCAATAGAAATCCGACAAACAAATGTTTAATTCTCGGTCTCATAATATGAAAATTATGACTAATCAGATGGGATGCAAAGAAGCCAGCATCTGTGTCGAACTTGATTCTTTTGAAGTTTAAAGAGGTATGTATCGTTTTTCGTTAATGATAATCGCTTGAACCATTTCATGACTTGGTCGATTTCGTCATGTTTTGTTACATTATGAGGTATGATTTGTTTGGCGATAGGCGGATGAACATGAGGCTAAGACTCTTGAGGAAGTGAAAGAAAGAGAACCAGAGTTCTTTGAAAAAGTCTCGAGAGTGCTGAAGAAAGCAGAGCTTGATTTCTACGGCTAGAAGAAGACAAGAACCTAATGAACATTCAAAAACCAACATAGAGTTTGGTTGTGTTTCACCATTAAGATAGTTTTGACATAGTCTCGTGAAAGAAGCTTTACTTAAGAGATTATCTATGGCTTCTCTCTCTCTCTCACTTCGATCTCTAGGCTTCTCTCCTTTTTCTTACAAAAATACTCGTTTTATTGTATGATGATGATTAGCATATCATTGTTATTTATAATCACCGAGTTAAGAATGCCAATTAGGGGTGGGCAAAATATCCGGAACCGAACAACAGAACCGAATCCGAACTGAAAAATTGACTGGCTGAAATCGATCCCGGAATTTTTACTTCGAAATGTCCGAAGTACTCGAAATATCCGGTTATAAACCGAATCCGGATTTTTCCCCGGATATTACCGGTTCCTCATATAAATACCGAAACCAACCGAAATCGATTCGAACCGAAAAAATACCCGAATGAGTCCTAAGGTGTAGAACTAAAGGATCCGAGACCCAAATGAAACGGATTCAAACCCGAACGGTATCCGAATCCCCGACCGTTGCCAATATTTAATAAGATAGAGAGTGAAAGTAAATAGTATTATTGTTTCAAATTACGTGATCTTTTTATAAGTTTTTTTTGTTTCCGTTTGATGTTTTCAAAACTCTATGCAAAAATTCAATGTTAATTACTGTTTATGATCATTAGTACTTTGCGGTTTGATTTGAATAAGAGTCAGTGTTATACAACAATTTTAGACATCGCTTGTGAAATGGAGGAGTATATTTTTTTTAACTTATTTTTTTACTGCTTATATCTCCTTAGGAATTATTCTTTTTAAGCTAAATTTTGATTAATTATGTGTTTAATAAATTCTCCAAACAAATAGTAACAAACCATTAGCTTTTTTAAACCATTTTGGGATATGATAAAAATCGACTTATCTGATTCGTGTCTCTTTCTCGCTCACATGCTTCTACGGTTTACATCAATAAGACTTGCGACGTAACAGAGAGTTACAACTCACAACGTAACGTTTGTTGTTGAGAATATGACTATGACCACTAACTAATTCCAAATATGACAAATCTATAAATAAAGTCAATTCAATATGAGATTCAGCCAATATATAACTGCCATGAAAAATAAAATAAAAAAGTTTTATTAGAATCTTAAAGTTACATATTTAACAGTTTCACGGGCTTGTGTTGGATAAAACAACGACATTCGCTTAAAAGTATTACAAATAAAAAACATAAACGTGTGTCTTCACTGTGTCTGTGTGTGTGTCAAAAGATCACGACGATCCAATGCACAAGTCCCTGTCGGGTAATCTTTTCTCCCTCCTCCCACCGTTTTCTCTTCCGTCATCTTCGACCTACCACTAAAATGCTATTTTAATGTAGTTTTCTACTAAGAATCTTCAGAGCCGTCTCTCATCCTGTACGAAACATTTGTTTTAAGTTTTCAAATTTTTTAAGTTAATATATATAAAGCAATTTGGCCCTTAAACCAAGAAAAGAAAATTTCTATATAGAATTCGACCTCTAAAACTGTATAAATTTATAACCCCTCAAATCTCCCGAAAACTTTCCAACCAAACTTTTAAAATCAAGACCATTTTAGTGTGAAGCTAAGATGTCACTCAACATGAATTTACTTACAGTAAAGTTGGATTATTTATGTGAGACTAGTTAATTTTATATTAAATTCATTTGTAAGGCAGAAGTAGTATTCTCGTAAAAGCCAACAAATAGCTGTCATAAGACCATGTTTATCCTAAATCTTTAAGTTGGGTTTTTTCAAAAAAAAAAAAAAAATATTAGAGGGGTTTTTAAAACTTAAGGGCATCTCCATCCATGATACCATGGATGGAGTACTTAGCCTTTTTTTATTAATTTTTTTTTTTTTTTTTTTTTTAAATATTTA